>OY796658.1:36051017-36159778 GCA_963680705.1 Rhagium mordax
ATAGCTCAAAAGGTCTATCGTAGCGTGTAGCTTTAAAAAATATATTAATGTCAACCTTTGGTGAAAATTTCAGTAATATTTCAGTAATCGTGCGTTTTTTCATACAAACCGATATAGACTATTAATCGTTTATCAACCTGTAATTTTTCCTGTCATCCACCCTTGTTACACATATTTATCAATTTTCAATTAAATGAATGGACATAAGCTGAACAAGGGCGACATGATCAGTATCGGATTTATTGTGAACTGTATGAATGAAGTACAACTAATTGTGCGTGTTCATGTTGCTTCACCGAATAATTTAATTACGGTTTATATAGTTTACAATATTAATAATATTAAATAGAATTTTGCATGTAATCAATGCGCTATAATAGCATTAATGTTAGAACATTATTTGTTAGTATGAAAAAGAATCTTGTAATTGTTAAAATAATAATAATTTTTCTTAGGATAATCGTCCTTACTGAGTTGCACTGAACTAATGAACATATGAACCAAGTTAGTTATTTTGGAAAATATAAGTAGGTGATAAAATCTAGGGCTAAATGACTGAAAATGTCATCCTCGCTCAGAATTTTGGGTTGGTTAATCTGCAAATAGATAATAATAATAATATGATAGTAGGTATGGCGATACTTGAGACAGGGCTCCGCTGCGCCCCCAAAATGGGGCCCCCGGCCTCCGTAGGGCTCCGCTGCGCACCCTCTAGAATGGGCCCCCAGAATATGTATTGCGGGTTGCATAACACCCCCATAGTAAGATACGACTTTTTAACCTTACTTTTTGCGAGCCCCCGAAAATTGCATTGTTAGTATTTTTAAATATTGAAAAAAAAAAGTTGTTGAGTGCAGCGAGATTCGAACCGCCGACCTATGGGTTGGTACGAAGACGTCTTACATGTTTAGCTACAGAGTAACTAGTTTACGAGTGTAATTGTGTATTCGAGCCTGAGCCAAACGGCTAAGGAGAAAATTACCGCACTGGAAAAAAACGTGCGCGATAGAAAAAAAAACATGACGGCGCGTTAGGTATGAGAAAAAAAAACATGACTGCGCAGTAGATATGAGAAAAAAAAAACGCGGCGACGTAGTAATATTTATTACATGCCTAGAATGTATAATAAGCATAGGTTGCGCCATCTAGTATTAGTGCAATATGTAATACTGTTTGCGTTTCTGCTGACGTTGACGTTTCTATTGACAGTTAACCTTAAAGGGCCGTTGCACAAGACAAGTTGTAAGTAGATTAATTATTAATTAAATTATACACAAGCGGCTTAATCCAACAACCGGCCGGCGGTGTTGCATCTCGCATAATATTAATAGGTATATAAAGAACAAAAACGTGCGATAACCTCGCGGCAAACGTTAGCAGATTCATCAGTAATACGTTTTGAATGACGAAATTAATTGCAATATTAACAGTTTTGCAAAGGCGAGTTTTAAATATTATGTTAAAATCTCTCAACCTGATAATACGTTTTGAATAACGATCACGTGACATTTTCAGATCACATCTAAAACTCCAAGTACCAAGGCCGTCTAGTCAGTCTTTCGAGCCTTTCGGCATTCATTGAACGAGTCAGTTGTCTGCTGCTGCTGCTCCCTAAAAAAAAAAAAAAAAAAAAAAAAAAAAAAAAAAAAAAAAAAAAAAAATGGAGAAGTTTATTATTGTAAAAGACTTTATGAAAAAGGTGCGTCGTTTTCACTTGACGGGGCGCACTCTCGAATTTAAAATTAAACCTGTTCCCGTGGACAGCGAACCTATAGCCTGGGTGCGAGACGCCGTCAACCAGGTCATCCAGAGGGGCACCGAGGGACTTGCTCCTGGTGATAAAGTGGGGTTCTCCTTCTGCTGCAAAGATTTTAAACGTGGAGAAGGCTGGGTTCGCTTCAGGGCTGTGGAAGAAATTACATACGACGATATCTGGGGCGTCATTAGCAGCGTTTACCAGTCTAACTCCGCAGGTCTCAACACTGAAACTTTTTGTCTGGGTGTGACCACTGTGAAGATGCCAGCGGGGAAAGGAAAGGGTCGCCTCTACAACACCTTCGAGGAGGAGTGCGGCATGCGGCGGGGAATAATATGTATAAACAATAAAGACAATTTATGCCTACCAAGGGCATTAGTAACGGCCGCGGCTTGTGTAAATAAGGACCCTGAACAAACCAAAGTACGTAGGGATATAGGGAAATTGCAGACTCAAAGAGCTCTTCGACTGTGCACCGAAGCGGGTGTCGTTATCCCCGAAACAGGATGTGGTATCACTGAACTGCAAAAGTTCCAGCAGCATCTAACAAACTATAAAATTGTAGTTTACAATTATGGGTCAAAGGGCCGCGACACTATCTTCAGAGGAGCTGCAGACGGCCCCGCCCTCAATCTGCTATATCACGAGGGCCACTTTAATGTTATAACCTCCCTCACAGCTGCCTTCTGCTGCGGCTATTTCTGTGAAGAGTGCCACGTGCCCTACGATACGAAAAATAAACATAGATGTGGGGGTAAATGCCCCAGCTGTCAGGGGGTGCCTGTTTGCCCCCAGAGCCCTAAAATCACATGCCAGGATTGCAAAAGGTCGTTCAGAGGCCAGAACTGTTATGACAATCACAAAAAGATAGGGTCCATGGGACGAGGTACGGTCTGTAGCCAAATCAATCGATGCGAATCCTGCTACAAGACAGTACAGAGCGGTAGGCAACATACTTGCGGAGAGGTGTACTGCAAGATATGCAATAGACATGTCCCCCAAGACCACCTCTGCTACATTCAGCCGGACATAGGAAAGCCAAAGATCAGGGATACTTTATTTGTGTTTTACGACTTGGAAACACGGCAAGAAAAGGTTCTGGAAGACGGCTCCCTCCAGCATCAGCCTAACCTCTGTGTTTTCAAGCAGTGCTGTAACGAGTGCTTAGAAAAGGACATTAAAGTGTGTAAAAAATGCGGGGTTCGGTTACAGGTTGTCAAGGGAGAAGATTCGGTGGCCTCATTTGTGCACCTGCTACTTGAATTGAGGAAGAAATTCAAACAGATTGTAGTTGTCGCCCACAACGGCCAGGCTTTCGATCATCAGTTCTGTCTGAATTACATTCTGACAAAAACAGACTTGAAGCCTGAACCTATCATGCGCGGAACGAAAATTCTTATGATGGCCGTGGGGAATGTTAAATTCCTGGATTCCCTCAACTACTTCCCCATGGCGCTTTCGAAGCTACCTAAAGCCTTCGGACTGGGAGATAATTTCAAAAAGGGTTACTTCCCCCACCTCTTCAACACAGAGGAAAACGCCAACTATGTGGGGCCCCTACCTGCTGTAGAATTCTATGATCCTGATAACATGAAGCCGGATGCTAGAGAAACCTTCCTCAGGTGGTACGAGGTGCACAGAAACGATGAATTTGACATACAGCGCGATTTAGTCGACTATTGTATATCGGACGTGGAAATTCTGACCGCGGCTTGCCTCAAATTCCGACAACAACTGTTGGAGACAGGTAGTGTTTGTCCCTTTACAGAGGCCTGCACAATAGCCTCGGCATGTAATAAGGTGTTTCGTCGTAACTTCCTCAAACCAAACACCATAGGCATCATACCAAAAGGTGGTTACAGATGGCGAGATAACCAATCAAGGATAGCCATACAGTGGTTGATAAGGGAAGAACATTGCAGAGACATTAACATACAACATGCTGCTAAACAACAAGAAGCCAGAGTGCAGGGTGTTAAAGTGGACGGGTTCTGCCCTGAAACCAAGCAGGTGTTCGAGTTCCACGGTTGCTATTATCACGGATGTACTAGTTGCTTTAAACATGGGCGTGATGAACCTATGCACGACGACCCTTCTGCTACATTAAATTCCCGTCACGAGGCCACGGTAGCCAAAACAGAAAGACTTCGAGAGCTAGGCTACGAGATCACCGAAATGTGGGAATGTGGTTTTCGGAAGCAAATAATTCAAAATAAAGAAATTGGGGAAAATACCGAAGGACATCCACTGCTATCTCAATCTCCTCTCAACCCTAGGGATGCCTTCTACGGAGGGCGCACGGGAAATACTTCTGAATATTATAAGTGTCAGCCTGGAGAGAAAATTAAGTATATGGATGTTTGCAGCCTTTACCCCTGGGCCTGTAAATATGGCAAGTTCCCTGTCGGACACCCCGATGTTTTTGTGGGCGAGAAATGCCCCAAGGATATCACCAACATCGACGGGGTAATAAAGTGCAAAATTCTTCCCCCACAAAACCTTTTTACCACCCTGTGCTCCCAGTCAAGATTAATGAAAAACTTATGTTTGTCCTATGTCGTACTTGCGGTCAGACAATGAATCAATCTGTCTGTAATCACATAGAAGAAGAGAGAGCTCTTGTCGGTTCGTGGGTCATTGACGAAGTGCTAAAAGCTGTTGAAAAGGGATATGAAATAAAGGAAATATATGAAATTTGGAGATATACCGTAGAGCAGTACGACAAGATGACAAATGTTGCTGGTTTATTTACCGCTATGATGAATAAGTTCATCAAAGTTAAGCAGCAAGCCTCCGGCTGGCCTAAAAACTGCCCCGCAAAAGAACAAAAAGACAGATACATCGAAGAGTTTCTGGAGCGCGAGGACGTTAAATTGGAATTTGCTGAAATTATCGAAAACCCCGGCCTCCGCTCTTTGGCTAAATTAATTTTAAATTCATTTTGGGGTAAACTTGGCCAGAGAGAGAACCAACCTAAGACAGCCATAGTCCGCACCCCCGAAGAATTCTTCGGCATGCTGTCAAACCCCAGTATACATGTTAACTCGGTGCTACCGATAAATGAGGATACGCTCGTTGTTAGCTGGGGACATAAAGAGGAGGCCGCCGACCCACTATCTACTGTCAACGTCGTAATTGCGGGTTATGTTACAACCCAAGCACGCCTTAAACTTTACAGCTACCTGGAGCAGCTGGGCGACCGTGTTTTGTATTACGACACAGACTCTGTCATATATGTGTCTAAGTCCGGTGAATACGATGTCCCTACCGGAGAGTTTATCGGCGACATGACCGACGAACTCGAGTGTTACGGTCCAGGCTCCTACATTACGGAGTTTGTGTCCGGAGGGCCGAAAAATTATGCATATAAGGTGTTCTCTACTAACGACCAGAGAGAACACCTTGTATGTAAAGTCAAGGGCATCTCTTTAAATTACTCGGCATCTCAGCTGTTAAATTTTGAGAGCATAAAGGAGATGGTCCTAACAACTGTAGACCCTGTATACATTACCTCCAAAAATATCCGTAGGACGAAAGAGCATGAAGTCATCACACAGGTTGAGACTAAGATTTATCGTCCAAATTCTACAAAGAGAAAATTTTTCGACGACCATAGCTCCACCCCCTACGGATATAAAAAGTTAAAAATATAGGTGAGGCCTGTAGGTGTCTATTATTTTATCACTCTTGTAATTTCAAAACATGTACACCTCTAAATAATTTGTAAAGCTATGTTTTTACTGTATATACTCTGCATTTAATCATATATTTCAATATACACCTTATATTTAATCATATATTTTACTATGCCTTTGTATCAACCTCAGTAAAATTGAGAACCCCTGTATATACATAGTAATATTTAACATACCTTTGTATTCTATAACCTCTGTTTATACAAACTCTGTAAATTGAGGACTATATTTTAATAAATTATTCTATTTATATGTATGTGTTTTATTTGAGATCAATTACCTTTCCTCTTCATCCAAAAATTATATGTCTTCAGTTCTCCTACGTTTGTGGCAGTAGAGCTCTAAAGATTTTTATATGTCTTCAGGCCTCCTACTCTTGTGGTAGAACTGTGAAAGAAAAGGTGGCAGTCGGACTAATTATAAATCATAAGTTGCGCCGAAGTATTTTTCATATAAACCAGTAAAATATTCTCATATAACCTCAACGTTTCATGGGTCTTAAGCATAAAGAGTTTTTGAGGATGAATAACAAAGAAAAAACGATGGAAAAGCTTAAGTATAATAAATTATAATATTTTGTATAAATGGTAATAATCTGCCTAGGGCGAAATATCCCCAAAGGTGGTTACAGCTGGCGCGACAGTCAATCAAAAATTGCTGTTCAGTGATTCGTTTGGGAGGAGCATCAAAGACAAATTAATATTACACACACAGCCAAACAACAAGAGGCCAAAGTTCACGGTGTCAAAGTGGACGGTTATTGTGCCGAAACTAATCAAATTTTTGTAGATACTTTGTCATAACCAAGGCTGATGGAGGAGGAATTTCTAGAAAATCCCAAGCATTTTTGAGAATAAGGGCTATAGAAGCCAAATACTTGATGAAAGAAGCTGGAGCAGATATCCACATCGGATATGCGTGTACTATAACAGAAGAGCATTTTATGATAAAATTCAGGGGTGGTTGTAATAGATTCTTAAATTAATCTTTACAGTCATTAAGATAATATATTATGTACTCTTGTTTTTAAATTATTATTTTTTCCGTTTTGTGTAGATAATTGTATTAAGAGTACCTATATAATTTATCAAAATTATATTTTAATAAAGTAATTAAATAAAGTATTTTTAGTAATATGCCACATACCATATAGTAATAATTAAGTACCCCTTAAAGACTTACCTCAATGGTTTAATTTATAGCGACTCACGCCTTCATAAAATCAACAAACTGAAAAACTGGAAATAAGTCCATTAACCTTTAACTGAGGGAGTGGAAGAACGGCTATGCCGAACTCCTTCCAATTGTGTAATTTTTCTTTTACACAATAAACATTATTATTATTATTATTATTATTTAACTACTCGCGTTGGTGTAAAAAGTACACCAAAAGTGCGCTGCAAGCTGCCGATTTTTTCTGAATGCTTCCTCGGCGTCACCGAACCAGCTAACCCTCGCGTAATGTGTCTTCTACCTGTATCTGCAATATCGCACTGACTGTTGAAAAGGGAAGTGAGATATTTTGCAAGTTTTGTCGTGGTGTACAGAATACACCAATGTATTTAAGTACGTTTGCAAGTTCTTTTTTTAATTTTTTGCAACGAATTATTTCTTGTCAAATTTGTGAACATGTTAATGTTAAAAGTATTTAGTTTTTATGGATTAATAATCTATTTTTAGGGATAAATATTTTTATCTTTTAGAATCTATTTTTTGTTATATAGAGGATATTATTTGTTGCTTTCTCTATTTTTTTCACTTTTTTTTTGTGTCAGTAAACATGCTTGCACCTTAGTTAACCTGTGTTTTTTTTCATAGATGTATTTTTTAAAGTACATTAAAAAATGATAAAACATTTTATCATTATAAAAAATTAACGGTGTACAAAATACACCGCGCGAGCAGAAACGTGAAAATTTGGTGCGCGAGTAGTTGCGAGTAGTTAAAGGTTAATACAAATACCAGGGAATATTATGGAAATCCTACAATTCATAAGTTTTTATAATTCTTCACCTTCAAACACAATTTATTATTTTTTATTCATACGAGATATTTACAACTTATTCTAAATTAGTTTTACACTTTTATACTATTCGACATCAATGCAGCATTAGCTGTTAGTTTAGTATGAGCTAAAAGAAATATTAAAATACCTACGTGCCAACATTATTTTCATTTATCTTAGCAAGAATAATTGTCAAATCGAATTATAAATGCACACGGCATAAAAGAAGACATTTTAAAAGTTGAATTAGGTACAGATACATGACATTATATTGCACACAAATAGAGATATTGGGGAACAGAAACCCACTGATTGATTATTTTTGTAGCAAAAGTATAATATGAAACAAATTGAGTTATTACGTTATTATTGTATTAACATTGATTGTTTCTCACCATAGCTGTAAAATATTACTAAGAAAAAAAACCCCTTGTTACACGTCTCTTAACTCAATGGCACGTATAGCTAGAAAAACAAAGAAAAGGACCTAAACTTCTTATTCTTATTCTATGTCGAACTCGACATAGAATGACCTCCTTTAAGAAACAACAAAACAATATATTACTAATCTCATTAGCTAAGCTACGCAATGCAATTCACGGTTATAAAAAATAATATTCAATATCTCAAATAATAAGTAACATTAATTAAGTAGTAATACAGATTATTCAAAATTTTCTAAAAGTTAATTAACATCCTTAATTAACTACATCACTCTAATTACATAGCCGATAGTCCCTACCAATATTAATCAAGATAACATATTGTACACCCTCATTATTACCCATGTGGCCCAGAACATATTCTACGGCCTTCCTCCTCATTGTGGCCTAGAACCTACCAAGCCTTGTAGTAGGTTTTGGTAGGTTCTAGGCCACAATGAGGAGGAGGGAAGGCCGTAGATGCGGTTCTGGGCCACATCGGTACGGGTGTACAATAATGTTATCTTGATTGACTATCGACTATGTATTTAGAGTGATGTAGTTAATGAAGGATGTTAATTAACTTTTAAAAAATTATGAATAATCTGTATTATGTTACTTATTATTTGAAATATTAAATATGATATCATTATAATGAGGAGCATTAAAAAATTCGGAGTTTTTATGGAAAAATTTGTAGAATACTTTGATTAATATTGGTAATGGACTATCGGCTATGTATTTAGAGTGATGTAGTTAATTAAGGATGTTAATTAACTTTTACAAATTATGAATGTTCTGAATTACTACTTAATGAATGCTGCTTATTATTTGAAATATTAAATAATTATAAATAACACCACAGATAATGCGACTCGCTTTATCCCTGAAGACTCTGAAAGTCTTGTGTGGGAGGGGGCTACACATTTAGAGACAAGGGACACACATCCAATATCCGAGAGAGGCAAGAACTGTTATGACAATCACAAAAAGATAGGGTCCATGGGACGAGGTACTGTCTTGTAGCAGGATTCGCATCGATTGATTTGGCTACAGACCGTACCTCGTCCCATGGACCCTATCTTTTTGTGATTGTCATAACAGTTCTGGCCTCTCTCGGATATTGGATGTGTGTCCCTTGTCTCTAAATGTGTAGCCCCCTCCCACACAAGACTTTCAGAGTCTTCAGGGATAAAGCGAGTCGCATTATCTGTGGTGTTATTTATAATTATTTAATATTTCAAATAATAAGCAGCATTCATTAAGTAGTAATTCAGAACATTCATAATTTGTAAAAGTTAATTAACATCCTTAATTAACTACATCACTCTAAATACATAGCCGATAGTCCATTACCAATATTAATCAAAGTATTCTACAAATTTTTCCATAAAAACTCCGAATTTTTTAATGCTCCTCATTATAATGATATCATATTTAATATTTCAAATAATAAGTAACATAATACAGATTATTCATAATTTTTTAAAAGTTAATTAACATCCTTCATTAACTACATCACTCTAAATACATAGTCGATAGTCAATCAAGATAACATTATTGTACACCCGTACCGATGTGGCCCAGAACCGCATCTACGGCCTTCCCTCCTCCTCATTGTGGCCTAGAACCTACCAAAACCTACTACAAGGCTTGGTAGGTTCTAGGCCACAATGAGGAGGAAGGCCGTAGAATATGTTCTGGGCCACATGGGTAATAATGAGGGTGTACAATATGTTATCTTGATTAATATTGGTAGGGACTATCGGCTATGTAATTAGAGTGATGTAGTTAATTAAGGATGTTAATTAACTTTTAGAAAATTTTGAATAATCTGTATTACTACTTAATTAATGTTACTTATTATTTGAGATATTGAATATTATTTTTTATAACCGTGAATTGCATTGCGTAGCTTAGCTAATGAGATTAGTAATATATTGTTTTGTTGTTTCTTAAAGGAGGTCATTCTATGTCGAGTTCGACATAGAATAAGAATAAGAAGTTTAGGTCCTTTTCTTTGTTTTTCTAGCTATACGTGCCATTGAGTTAAGAGACGTGTAACAAGGGGTTTTTTTTCTTAGTAATATTTTACAGCTATGGTGAGAAACAATCAATGTTAATACAATAATAACGTAATAACTCAATTTGTTTCATATTATACTTTTGCTACAAAAATAATCAATCAGTGGGTTTCTGTTCCCCAATATCTCTATTTGTGTGCAATATAATGTCATGTATCTGTACCTAATTCAACTTTTAAAATGTCTTCTTTTATGCCGTGTGCATTTATAATTCGATTTGACAATTATTCTTGCTAAGATAAATGAAAATAATGTTGGCACGTAGGTATTTTAATATTTCTTTTAGCTCATACTAAACTAACAGCTAATGCTGCATTGATGTCGAATAGTATAAAAGTGTAAAACTAATTTAGAATAAGTTGTAAATATCTCGTATGAATAAAAAATAATAAATTGTGTTTGAAGGTGAAGAATTATAAAAACTTATGAATTGTAGGATTTCCATAATATTCCCTGGTATTTGTATTAACCTTTAACTACTCGCAACTACTCGCGCACCAAATTTTCACGTTTCTGCTCGCGCGGTGTATTTTGTACACCGTTAATTTTTTATAATGATAAAATGTTTTATCATTTTTTAATGTACTTTAAAAAATACATCTATGAAAAAAAACACAGGTTAACTAAGGTGCAAGCATGTTTACTGACACAAAAAAAAAGTGAAAAAAATAGAGAAAGCAACAAATAATATCCTCTATATAACAAAAAATAGATTCTAAAAGATAAAAATATTTATCCCTAAAAATAGATTATTAATCCATAAAAACTAAATACTTTTAACATTAACATGTTCACAAATTTGACAAGAAATAATTCGTTGCAAAAAATTAAAAAAAGAACTTGCAAACGTACTTAAATACATTGGTGTATTCTGTACACCACGACAAAACTTGCAAAATATCTCACTTCCCTTTTCAACAGTCAGTGCGATATTGCAGATACAGGTAGAAGACACATTACGCGAGGGTTAGCTGGTTCGGTGACGCCGAGGAAGCATTCAGAAAAAATCGGCAGCTTGCAGCGCACTTTTGGTGTACTTTTTACACCAACGCGAGTAGTTAAATAATAATAATAATAATAATAATGTTTATTGTGTAAAAGAAAAATTACACAATTGGAAGGAGTTCGGCATAGCCGTTCTTCCACTCCCTCAGTTAAAGGTTAATGGACTTATTTCCAGTTTTTCAGTTTGTTGATTTTATGAAGGCGTGAGTCGCTATAAATTAAACCATTGAGGTAAGTCTTTAAGGGGTACTTAATTATTACTATATGGTATGTGGCATATTACTAAAAATACTTTATTTAATTACTTTATTAAAATATAATTTTGATAAATTATATAGGTACTCTTAATACAATTATCTACACAAAACGGAAAAAATAATAATTTAAAAACAAGAGTACATAATATATTATCTTAATGACTGTAAAGATTAATTTAAGAATCTATTACAACCACCCCTGAATTTTATCATAAAATGCTCTTCTGTTATAGTACACGCATATCCGATGTGGATATCTGCTCCAGCTTCTTTCATCAAGTATTTGGCTTCTATAGCCCTTATTCTCAAAAATGCTTGGGATTTTCTAGAAATTCCTCCTCCATCAGCCTTGGTTATGACAAAGTATCTACAAAAATTTGATTAGTTTCGGCACAATAACCGTCCACTTTGACACCGTGAACTTTGGCCTCTTGTTGTTTGGCTGTGTGTGTAATATTAATTTGTCTTTGATGCTCCTCCCAAACGAATCACTGAACAGCAATTTTTGATTGACTGTCGCGCCAGCTGTAACCACCTTTGGGGATATTTCGCCCTAGGCAGATTATTACCATTTATACAAAATATTATAATTTATTATACTTAAGCTTTTCCATCGTTTTTTCTTTGTTATTCATCCTCAAAAACTCTTTATGCTTAAGACCCATGAAACGTTGAGGTTATATGAGAATATTTTACTGGTTTATATGAAAAATACTTCGGCGCAACTTATGATTTATAATTAGTCCGACTGCCACCTTTTCTTTCACAGTTCTACCACAAGAGTAGGAGGCCTGAAGACATATAAAAATCTTTAGAGCTCTACTGCCACAAACGTAGGAGAACTGAAGACATATAATTTTTGGATGAAGAGGAAAGGTAATTGATCTCAAATAAAACACATACATATAAATAGAATAATTTATTAAAATATAGTCCTCAATTTACAGAGTTTGTATAAACAGAGGTTATAGAATACAAAGGTATGTTAAATATTACTATGTATATACAGGGGTTCTCAATTTTACTGAGGTTGATACAAAGGCATAGTAAAATATATGATTAAATATAAGGTGTATATTGAAATATATGATTAAATGCAGAGTATATACAGTAAAAACATAGCTTTACAAATTATTTAGAGGTGTACATGTTTTGAAATTACAAGAGTGATAAAATAATAGACACCTACAGGCCTCACCTATATTTTTAACTTTTTATATCCGTAGGGGGTGGAGCTATGGTCGTCGAAAAATTTTCTCTTTGTAGAATTTGGACGATAAATCTTAGTCTCAACCTGTGTGATGACTTCATGCTCTTTCGTCCTACGGATATTTTTGGAGGTAATGTATACAGGGTCTACAGTTGTTAGGACCATCTCCTTTATGCTCTCAAAATTTAACAGCTGAGATGCCGAGTAATTTAAAGAGATGCCCTTGACTTTACATACAAGGTGTTCTCTCTGGTCGTTAGTAGAGAACACCTTATATGCATAATTTTTCGGCCCTCCGGACACAAACTCCGTAATGTAGGAGCCTGGACCGTAACACTCGAGTTCGTCGGTCATGTCGCCGATAAACTCTCCGGTAGGGACATCGTATTCACCGGACTTAGACACATATATGACAGAGTCTGTGTCGTAATACAAAACACGGTCGCCCAGCTGCTCCAGGTAGCTGTAAAGTTTAAGGCGTGCTTGGGTTGTAACATAACCCGCAATTACGACGTTGACAGTAGATAGTGGGTCGGCGGCCTCCTCTTTATGTCCCCAGCTAACAACGAGCGTATCCTCATTTATCGGTAGCACCGAGTTAACATGTATACTGGGGTTTGACAGCATGCCGAAGAATTCTTCGGGGGTGCGGACTATGGCTGTCTTAGGTTGGTTCTCTCTCTGGCCAAGTTTACCCCAAAATGAATTTAAAATTAATTTAGCCAAAGAGCGGAGGCCGGGGTTTTCGATAATTTCAGCAAATTCCAATTTAACGTCCTCGCGCTCCAGAAACTCTTCGATGTATCTGTCTTTTTGTTCTTTTGCGGGGCAGTTTTTAGGCCAGCCGGAGGCTTGCTGCTTAACTTTGATGAACTTATTCATCATAGCGGTAAATAAACCAGCAACATTTGTCATCTTGTCGTACTGCTCTACGGTATATCTCCAAATTTCATATATTTCCTTTATTTCATATCCCTTTTCAACAGCTTTTAGCACTTCGTCAATGACCCACGAACCGACAAGAGCTCTCTCTTCTTCTATGTGATTACAGACAGATTGATTCATTGTCTGACCGCAAGTACGACATAGGACAAACATAAGTTTTTCATTAATCTTGACTGGGAGCACAGGGTGGTAAAAAGGTTTTGTGGGGGAAGAATTTTGCACTTTATTACCCCGTCGATGTTGGTGATATCCTTGGGGCATTTCTCGCCCACAAAAACATCGGGGTGTCCGACAGGGAACTTGCCATATTTACAGGCCCAGGGGTAAAGGCTGCAAACATCCATATACTTAATTTTCTCTCCAGGCTGACACTTATAATATTCAGAAGTATTTCCCGTGCGCCCTCCGTAGAAGGCATCCCTAGGGTTGAGAGGAGATTGAGATAGCAGTGGATGTCCTTCGGTATTTTCCCCAATTTCTTTATTTTGAATTATTTGCTTCCGAAAACCACATTCCCACATTTCGGTGATCTCGTAGCCTAGCTCTCGAAGTCTTTCTGTTTTGGCTACCGTGGCCTCGTGACGGGAATTTAATGTAGCAGAAGGGTCGTCGTGCATAGGTTCATCACGCCCATGTTTAAAGCAACTAGTACATCCGTGATAATAGCAACCGTGGAACTCGAACACCTGCTTGGTTTCAGGGCAGAACCCGTCCACTTTAACACCCTGCACTCTGGCTTCTTGTTGTTTAGCAGCATGTTGTATGTTAATGTCTCTGCAATGTTCTTCCCTTATCAACCACTGTATGGCTATCCTTGATTGGTTATCTCGCCATCTGTAACCACCTTTTGGTATGATGCCTATGGTGTTTGGTTTGAGGAAGTTACGACGAAACACCTTATTACATGCCGAGGCTATTGTGCAGGCCTCTGTAAAGGGACAAACACTACCTGTCTCCAACAGTTGTTGTCGGAATTTGAGGCAAGCCGCGGTCAGAATTTCCACGTCCGATATACAATAGTCGACTAAATCGCGCTGTATGTCAAATTCATCGTTTCTGTGCACCTCGTACCACCTGAGGAAGGTTTCTCTAGCATCCGGCTTCATGTTATCAGGATCATAGAATTCTACAGCAGGTAGGGGCCCCACATAGTTGGCGTTTTCCTCTGTGTTGAAGAGGTGGGGGAAGTAACCCTTTTTGAAATTATCTCCCAGTCCGAAGGCTTTAGGTAGCTTCGAAAGCGCCATGGGGAAGTAGTTGAGGGAATCCAGGAATTTAACATTCCCCACGGCCATCATAAGAATTTTCGTTCCGCGCATGATAGGTTCAGGCTTCAAGTCTGTTTTTGTCAGAATGTAATTCAGACAGAACTGATGATCGAAAGCCTGGCCGTTGTGGGCGACAACTACAATCTGTTTGAATTTCTTCCTCAATTCAAGTAGCAGGTGCACAAATGAGGCCACCGAATCTTCTCCCTTGACAACCTGTAACCGAACCCCGCATTTTTTACACACTTTAATGTCCTTTTCTAAGCACTCGTTACAGCACTGCTTGAAAACACAGAGGTTAGGCTGATGCTGGAGGGAGCCGTCTTCCAGAACCTTTTCTTGCCGTGTTTCCAAGTCGTAAAACACAAATAAAGTATCCCTGATCTTTGGCTTTCCTATGTCCGGCTGAATGTAGCAGAGGTGGTCTTGGGGGACATGTCTATTGCATATCTTGCAGTACACCTCTCCGCAAGTATGTTGCCTACCGCTCTGTACTGTCTTGTAGCAGGATTCGCATCGATTGATTTGGCTACAGACCGTACCTCGTCCCATGGACCCTATCTTTTTGTGATTGTCATAACAGTTCTGGCCTCTGAACGACCTTTTGCAATCCTGGCATGTGATTTTAGGGCTCTGGGGGCAAACAGGCACCCCCTGACAGCTGGGGCATTTACCCCCACATCTATGTTTATTTTTCGTATCGTAGGGCACGTGGCACTCTTCACAGAAATAGCCGCAGCAGAAGGCAGCTGTGAGGGAGGTTATAACATTAAAGTGGCCCTCGTGATATAGCAGATTGAGGGCGGGGCCGTCTGCAGCTCCTCTGAAGATAGTGTCGCGGCCCTTTGACCCATAATTGTAAACTACAATTTTATAGTTTGTTAGATGCTGCTGGAACTTTTGCAGTTCAGTGATACCACATCCTGTTTCGGGGATAACGACACCCGCTTCGGTGCACAGTCGAAGAGCTCTTTGAGTCTGCAATTTCCCTATATCCCTACGTACTTTGGTTTGTTCAGGGTCCTTATTTACACAAGCCGCGGCCGTTACTAATGCCCTTGGTAGGCATAAATTGTCTTTATTGTTTATACATATTATTCCCCGCCGCATGCCGCACTCCTCCTCGAAGGTGTTGTAGAGGCGACCCTTTCCTTTCCCCGCTGGCATCTTCACAGTGGTCACACCCAGACAAAAAGTTTAAGTGTTGAGACCTGCGGAGTTAGACTGGTAAACGCTGCTAATGACGCCCCAGATATCGTCGTATGTAATTTCTTCCACAGCCCTGAAGCGAACCCAGCCTTCTCCACGTTTAAAATCTTTGCAGCAGAAGGAGAACCCCACTTTATCACCAGGAGCAAGTCCCTCGGTGCCCCTCTGGATGACCTGGTTGACGGCGTCTCGCACCCAGGCTATAGGTTCGCTGTCCACGGGAACAGGTTTAATTTTAAATTCGAGAGTGCGCCCCGTCAAGTGAAAACGACGCACCTTTTTCATAAAGTCTTTTACAATAATAAACTTCTCCATTTTTTTTTTTTTTTTTTTTTTTTTTTTTTTTTTTTTTTTTTTTTTTAGGGAGCAGCAGCAGCAGACAACTGACTCGTTCAATGAATGCCGAAAGGCTCGAAAGACTGACTAGACGGCCTTGGTACTTGGAGTTTTAGATGTGATCTGAAAATGTCACGTGATCGTTATTCAAAACGTATTATCAGGTTGAGAGATTTTAACATAATATTTAAAACTCGCCTTTGCAAAACTGTTAATATTGCAATTAATTTCGTCATTCAAAACGTATTACTGATGAATCTGCTAACGTTTGCCGCGAGGTTATCGCACGTTTTTGTTCTTTATATACCTATTAATATTATGCGAGATGCAACACCGCCGGCCGGTTGTTGGATTAAGCCGCTTGTGTATAATTTAATTAATAATTAATCTACTTACAACTTGTCTTGTGCAACGGCCCTTTAAGGTTAACTGTCAATAGAAACGTCAACGTCAGCAGAAACGCAAACAGTATTACATATTGCACTAATACTAGATGGCGCAACCTATGCTTATTATACATTCTAGGCATGTAATAAATATTACTACGTCGCCGCGTTTTTTTTTTCTCATATCTACTGCGCAGTCATGTTTTTTTTTCTCATACCTAACGCGCCGACATGTTTTTTTTTCTATCGCGCACGTTTTTTTCCAGTGCGGTAATTTTCTCCTTAGCCGTTTGGCTCAGGCTCGAATACACAATTACACTCGTAAACTAGTTACTCTGTAGCTAAACATGTAAGACGTCTTCGTACCAACCCATAGGTCGGCGGTTCGAATCTCGCTGCACTCAACAACTTTTTTTTTTCAATATTTAAAAATACTAACAATGCAATTTTCGGGGGCTCGCAAAAAGTAAGGTTAAAAAGTCGTATCTTACTATGGGGGTGTTATGCAACCCGCAATACATATTCTGGGGGCCCATTCTAGAGGGTGCGCAGCGGAGCCCTACGGAGGCCGGGGGCCCCATTTTGGGGGCGCAGCGGAGCCCTGTCTCAAGTATCGCCATACCTACTGGCGTGCGATTACACTTTTTTTTTTCTGATAAGAATGCCGATAACTGTGAGCCACTGGATTTTTTCATAAGTTGAAAACCTAATGCAATAATAATAAAATACTTTAAGGAAACAAAATCTTCATTAACGAAAATTTAAAAACAACTGTGACTTAATTACTATTTTTTTAAATAAATTTTCAAAATGAAGACCATTAACCCCAATGCACTTTCGGGCCCGCAAGGAAATTTCATTTTATATATTCCTTCTTAGTTTATGCACATTTACCCTTAGTTGACGTGAAAAATGTACTATTCGGTCAACTGGTACTTGTTGGTTGTTAATTGATTAATTTTTAGTGTGCATTGAGGTTAATGTACCTACTTCATTTTGAAAATTTATTGCAAACAGTAGTAATTAAGTCGCTGTTGTTTTTAAATTTTTGTTATTAAAGATTTTGTTTCCTTTGAGTATTTTATTATTATTACATTAGGTTTTCAACTAAGAAATTGTATAATAAATAGGATTATAGGAAACAACTACTGGACGGGCAAAGGCCCCGACTCCCATTGAATTATACCTATAAATCCAAAATTGGTAGCCAAATTTGTTATTTGTCTTTTCTCCACCAGAGAGAGTGTCTGGTGGAGAAAAGACAAATAACAAATTTGGCTACCAATTTTGGATTTATAGGTATAATTCAATGGGAGTCGGGGCCTTTGCCCGTCCAGTAGTTGTTTCCTATAATCCTATTTATTAAGCATGTTTTAGTCCATCAGGGCTAGAGGTCGCCGCTCTTGGTGCTTGCTTGGCAAACCGCTATCGGTCACGAGACATCTTCGATGTCTTGACTGGTAGTAGCAACTGACCACCAGAGGGATGTACTTATCTCTCACAGTTATTAAGAAATTGTATGAAAAAATGCAGCGGCGCACAGTTATCGGCATTCTTATATCAGAAAAAAATGTATTAACGCACGCCACTAGATTAATTTTGAAATACTGTTATCGCCAGTTGATAGCGCCCTATATAAACCAACCTAATTTCATTGATACGACTGTATTTAACCAAAATATATTAAAAAAATTCAACGAAACATTTACAACTTTAACACATTTTATAAAAAAATTAAGGGTTATAATATAGCAAAACGTCAATACTGTTTTTCATGCTCTATTCACATATTAATTTTTTACCATACAACCTGACTCACCCTGTATTTATATATAATAAAAGGCCACATATAATAAAAGGCCACATATAATAAAAGGCCACATAAAATAAAAACACATTTTTATTTAAACCACAATGGTTAATAAAAGTAAAAACAGAAACAAAATATTAAAAGAATTTAATACATTAGATGTCAATCTCTGTTTCGTCTTTTAACAAATACATAGTGCTTTTCTTTTCTTGACCGTTGGTATCAATTAATTTGATGTGTAGTTTCCTAGGTTTTCGGTCATGTGGTAAAATAAAAAACTATTTTCTGACGTTTCGGTTTTATTAAACCATCTTCAGAGAACTAGATAGAGAACTTACTTTAAAAAATTATTTATAATGAATTCACAGAATATACTTACAATTTAGGTGGTAAAAATTATGTAATATATAATATTAGATACATTTTTATGTCTGTTATGGTTGTGATCTTAAAAGGAACTAAATGCTAAAATATTTTGTGCCTGGTGTTTTGAGATGTTTATGCTATCCTTGATTTTTTTTTTATTTATTATTAATTTTTATTTGTCAATTATTATTATTACCCCTTTTTAGTTTATTTTAATAAATTAAAATAAGTTTCGCTTAAATTTTCTATGTCAGTGCGGTTGTTTATTGCGTTGTTTTGTCTTTTAATTTGTAACATTTCATGTATAGTTCGTCGGTGGTAGTTTGGTTCTTTATTTAAAATTTGAATATTGTTAAAGTTAAAGTTATGGTTTTGTTCTAGAGCGTGTTTTGTTAGTGCTGTCGAATTTTGGTTGAGTGTTTTTATATTATATTTGTGGGTGTATATTCTTTTGTGGAGGTATTGTTTTGATTGGACGATATAAGTGCTGTTGCAGTCAGAAAATAGTTTTTTATTTTACCACATGACCGAAAACCTAGGAAACTACACATCTTTTAACAAAGACACAGGTGTTGCATTCGTGCAATATTGCCCAATGCAATTAATGCAACTTGTTGTGCATCTTAAATTGTATTTATTGCAGCTGCATAATTTTGAACAGTTTGTTTTGCAGTTGCAAAAAAAAATATTTAATATAAATTCAGGGGCACACTTTTGTGACATTTTTTCTGGTTCTAGACAAATTTTATTTTTAATCCAACCCCAATTTTCAGGATTGACGTTATTTCCTAGCCATTCTTGAACTTGAAAATACACTCGTTTTATATGAAGTTTGGCTGCGTCAGGAGGTAAAACTTCCAATTCAAAATTATTAAATAGATTTTGGCGGGCAACAAGTTGGGTATATATTTAATGTATCTAAATGAGTTCAAATCTTTACTTTTACGACCTCCATACCAATATAAAATAAATTTCTCACCCAGCCCTACAAGATGTGATATATTAGTATAGGGATTTTTAAAATCTTCCAAATTTGAAATTTCCTTATCATTTTTTAATATAGGAGTTAGTGCTGTTTTTTTCCCTTCTTATAGAACGCTGACGTGTCGCAGCCTGAAATTGCATGTAAAAATAAAATATTTTTGACCACTGTGTCACCTAATATGAACTGAAGTATAAATTAAAATAATAAAAATTAGTATGCTAATTATAATAAAGAAACATTGTTTTCTAGTGCTAGAGTTTAAATTATCTAATTTAATGCATATAGTACCCAAACTTTAGTCGCCATTATCGCAGTTATTTATTAACCGACTTAAAAAAACTTTAGACTGTTTTGTAGCTTGTTTAATGTTCTAAAATTTTTGTATGATTCATTTTTTTAATAAAATCAATGTGAGATTAATTATTCAAGTTAAAGGCTAAAAAGTGCCTAATTTCAAGATGGCGGCCTAATTTTTGAGGGGTTCCGCCACCTGGATTTTTTGTGATTTTTTCCTGTTAAATAGGACATCTTCCCCTACATATTCCCCCTAAAATTAGCTTGTTACAAATTTGTTCCGAATTGAATGCTAATTTTACTGGAGTATATGTAAAAAAGGCGTTCTCAATATTTGCAAGTAGCTAGGCTTGAAAGAACCTTCTCCTATTTTAAGTTCTGTGGGTTCACCTAGCTGGACTAGTCTAATCAACATGTTCAAATTGGTGAAAAATAGTGATAAAGCTCCTAAAAATATGAGCGATGGCTCATTGAATTCGGAATGACGTCTAGAAAAATGTATTCGAAGGAATAATTAGCACGCAAAAAATTACAAAAGTTATTAACAAATTAAGTTGCAAAAAAAAGGCATTTCGTTTTTTGTTAATAACTCCGAAACTATTCATATTTAAGAAATTTAAAAAAAGCTCCTTAAAGAGGAGGAAATTTCCAATGAAAAAGTCCCAACTCCCGGAGTTCTATCTCCATTATTTATAATTTTAATTTAACGCTGAAAATAGGGCTCCGCGCGGCCGCTACGGCATGCACGCGCCGCCTCAAAAGTGAGTACGCCACAGAAAATAATTTTTTTATAGTATTAAATATTAATTAAAAAATTTGAATTAATTATGGTGTATTTTGAACGCTTAAAAGAAAAAATTCCCGTTGGAAAAAAGTTTTAAAATTCATTTTTCAACAAGTTAGGCTATTGTTAATTAACAAAATTTTTTCGGATCTTCGTCTTCATTGTAAGTAATAAAAAATGTTTAAATAATTGCTCTATAAATTTTTCGTTTCTTGGAGCCCTTATTATATATATACTCAATAGGATCAAGTTATTAAAGTTTTTAAAAATTGTTTATTTTGTTAATTATAATTTTTTTAAGTGAACAAAAAATGAAATTTGTAAAAATTGTTGTTAAAAGATTTTTTTTAAGCATATGTTTTATTATGGTTGTTTTTGCATCTGCTAATGGCATGAAGCAATGTTGTGAAAACATTTTTTACATCTTTTATTTATACATTTTTTATAAACAAATGGATTAGTTTAATATTTTAAAAAAATTTTTTTTACCATATTGTTGTCTTGAAAAAATTATGATTTTTAAAAAAAAAATTTTTCCTTAAATCCATTTTTTTATTGTTTATAATCGTTTTTTTATATTTCCATTATTTAAATAATTAGTTAAGAAATTATTTTATCTTTAAAAATCATTCATTTCTCAACCGGTAAACAAAAAAAAAATTTTTTTCATCAATAAATTCATTGTTTATTAAGTTAACAATTTGTTATAAACAAATGTTGACTATCATTATATTTTTTTTCTAAAACTCCAAAAAATTACAAAAACAGCCATATATAACAAATTGTCGAAAAAAATTTTTTACAGCCTAAAGGCCTTTTAGGGTGTAAAAAATTAAAAAAAAATTTTTTCGACAATTTGTTATATATGGCTGTTTTTGTAATTTTTTGAAGTTTCAGAAAAAAAATATAATGATAGTCAACATTTGTTTATAACAAATTGTTAACTTAATAAACAATGAATTTGTTGATGAAAAAAAATTTTGTTTTTGTTTACCTGTTGAGAAATGCTAATAAATTGGAAATTTCCTCCTCTTTAGGAGCTTTTTTGTAAATTTCTTAAATATGAATAGTTTCGGAGTTATTAATAAAAAACGAAATGCCTTTTTTTTGCAACTTAATTTGTTAATAACTTTTGTAATTTTTTGCGTGCTAATTATTCCTTCGAATACATTTTTCTAGACGTCATTCCGAATCCAATGAGCTATCGCTCATATTTTTAGGAGCTTTATCACTATTTTTCACCAATTTGAACATGTTGATTAGACTAGACGATGATGTCGCCAAGTTATGGTATTAGCACGCTGGCATGCACTGAACAATTATTATTGTAAACGTAAACAATTCTTGGCATACACTGTGAGCTTGAGAATACCTACCTATTTGTTTTTATTTCGCAGATAATTTTTTACATCATTATTATATAACATTGGTTTTATTTAAAACTAAAACAATTTATTATAAATATTAAATAGTGAAAAAAAAATACTAGGTTTTGCGGCTAATTTTGTTTTTTTTTGTGCTTGCATTTTTAATTAGTATTGCCACTATACATGGTGATTGAAAACGACGCTGTCAAAATAATACCACAGACAAAGCATTGAAAATAAAGGAACCCGTATTTTTTTATTTTGTCGAAATCTAATTTTTAAGGGGTCCCATAAAGAACGTTTATATTTAATTTTGCAAAAAGTACCGAACCGATTTGGATAAAACTATATGTGCGTCTTCCAGATAAAAACTTGTGTAATACCTTTTAACCGTATCAGTTTTGCAGTTTTTGATAGGGGCGTCACTTGTACACATACTCAATTTATTTTTTTATGATAACTTTCTTTCCTGGTGAATGAGTATAATTTTTTGTATTGTTAAATTCTTTGTTGTTTTTAGCTGTTATTATTTCAGTTAAAAAGATCTACCATTAAATTAAATAAATTTATAAATTTTACTCTAAGTCGAAGATTCCACTCATCGTTTTTTGAGAGTTGGCAAGGCGCGATGGTTTATTACATTTTTCTCGAAAACGGCGTCTCCTAGCGAAACAAAACACAAATGAATTTTGAATAGGAATATCAAAAGAAAAATTGTAAGTACTCGTTTACCAGGAAAAAGAGTTACCATAAAAAAACAAATGGGGTATGTGTACAGGGTGTTTCCTATAAAACTATACCCCCCCTTATTTCAGTCAATTACCACCGATTTTAATTTTTCAAAAACCGGTCTAACACAGATTTTTCCGTAGATTTTGAATATGCTATCACTTTTTTTCCTACTTCAACCGTATACGAGGGGCAGAAAGAAGTATGGTTTTTTTAAATGGAACACCCTATATATTTTTACATATTTGGATTCGCCTCGTCCTTCTGATTACAAATATATATGACACTTATATATTGCTACAAAAATGGCGTAAATAATTGAATTTAAACTTTCCGTTCCTTCAAAACTACACCCCCCCCCCCTTATTTCTGTCAGTTATTAACGATTCAAAATTTTCAAAACCTACACATAGAATTTTTCGTAGATTTCATATATGCTATTACTTTTTTTCTCCCTTCAACCGTATACGAGAGGCAGAAAAAAGTATGGTTTTTTTAAATGGAACACCCTATATATTTTTACATATTTGGATTCGCCTCGTCCTTCTGATTACAAATATATATGACACTTATTTATTTGCTATAAAAATGGCGTAAATAATTGAATTTAAACTTAGGTCGTTTCCTAAGTAGGAAAAAAAGTAATGGTATGTATATTCAATATCTACGAAAAATTCTGTGTTGGACCGGTTTTTGAAAAATTAAAATCGGTGGTAATTGACCGAAATAAGGGGGGGTATAGTTTTATAGGAAACACCCTGTACAAGTGGCGCCCCCTATCAAAAACTGCAAAACTGATACGGTTAAAAATTTTTCCACATTATCTGGATGACGTACTTAAAATATCATCCAAATCGATTCGGTATTTTTTGCAAAATTAAATATAAACCTTCTCTATGGGACTCATTTAAAACCCCATACTACCCCTTAAAAATTGGATTTCGACCAAATAAAAAACTACGGGTTCCTTTATTTGCAATGCTTTATCTGTGGTATCGTTTTTGGTTTTAAATGATCCTGTATAAGTTGTCTGTTTTTTTAACTACCAGTCTGTAAACGATTTATGTATGTTTTTACAGTAAGATTCAATTGCTAGTCGATATAAATCACTTTTGTCATGAAATTCTTTTTTACTATTTACAGTGCAAAAAGTAATACTTTTTGCACTAGTGCAAAAAGTAATTTTGTTGCTAATCAACGAAAGTTTATTCATAGTTATTTATGGATGGCGTTGAACAGTGACCATTTATCTAGTTGGTAGTTTGACTTTGACATTTGAATATTTTGTTTTAATGTAATATTCTGTTTAATAAAATGTTTTAAAAATATCTATTTAATTCGATCGTAGAAAAAATGTTGTGTGTAACACTCATCATTTTGTTCAATTGCAATGTTAAACATTATTGGATGTTTTAGTAAGTTAAGTGTTAAAAATATTAAATTCCTTTGCTGAAGACGAAGGCGATCGCCCTCGAAACGTCCAATCATAAATAAAAAAAAAATGTTTGTCTAATAAATAAAATTTCGAATTTTATTTTGTTAAAAACCAACCAATATCACTCAAGATGAATTAAAGAAAAAAGAAGATTTAAATGGTCACGAAAAAATTTTAAGAAAATTAGGTACTTACTACCCACATAGCATTTTTGAAGGCCTATGGATATGCAAAACTGATACATAATGTTCAAAATATACCAAAAGAATCCTTGTTTGTTACATGAAAATAGAAGTGAGTTAGGTATGTTAAATATTTCAAACACCTATAGAAAATAGTAACTTCTATTTATTGCATCAATCAAGGTTATACCTAATAATTATTATAATATTGTTATAATCAATTATTATTCAGACAATCTTTGTTATAATAAAAACAACATACTTATAACGACAGATCGGATTATAGGCAAAAAACCTATCGTAAATTTTTTAGGCATCACACAAATGTGTTTCGTAAAATTCTGAATCATCATTTTTAAGCCGTATTTGATTTAACTTTCATCTGTTTTTTAGGATTTTTTTTTAAATCTCCCATTTTACTACCACTGTCACTTTGTCAGTCCACTTTACTTCCGATGGAAAGTATTGTAGGGACACAAATATTTCTTTTCTCTTATGAATACAATTTTAAACTTATTCGAATTTCCTTTTATTAGAGTTTATTCATTTAGTGACGCTCCTCGATTTTATTCTTGCTTTTCATTTTTTCGAAACTTATACTGTTTTAAATTGGGATACTTTTCCCACAATTTGTATAAATACATGTGTTGCCATTTATCTTTTTCACATCCATAATTAATAATTGCACTATTTGCAACAAGAAAGCGGAAGCGGCACTTGGCACTGATAACCACATCGACAGCCGAGTGACGCGATTAGAATATTTTATCTCACTCTGGTACCTCTCCGTCGTCATACGACAATCCACGTCGCCGAATTTGGGATTCCTTTTATGAGCTGTAGTTTGTTAAAAAGGCATAAATTATCTATGTCTAAGATAGTCATTGCTTTTAGGTCAACGTCATAATTCCAGGTAAGAATCATGTCCATTGAGATAGAATATAATAGGGAGATGGCATCACGTGGCAAAAGTGGTTTCATGTCCACCATATTGCTACGACGTTTTTGTCAAAAATGTCAAACTGTAGTGTCATTTGTTGTCAGTATTTTTTGTTAGTTTACTTAAAAACAATCATGGTGTCTTGTGCTGTGCGTAGCTGCTATAGCAGAGACGGCGTGGATAAAAAGATGTCGGTAATAACATTTCATAGGTTAGTATAAACAATAAACAGAATCGTACCTATAGAATTATGGTACATAAATGCTATTATTGGTAGTGTACTTTATACATGCTACAGCGTAGGACAAAGGGCGGTGGTAGACAAATACAAGCATCTTAGAGGGGAAGATAATGCGTATACCTACAAACGAAAGAAACAGGAGAAGGAAAACCAACTTTTAGATTAGCTTGAAACGAGAATGGCACTAGAAAATTCTATCAGGAATGAAACGCGACAAGAAAGGTTTTTAAACCAAGTACTAATATCTGCAGAGACAAACGAGGAAACTTAATAAGCAATAAAAAATATATTCTATCTGGATGGACAGAACATTTTCAAGAGGTGCTGGCGGGAGGACCAACCTAAATGAAAGCCTGAACCCATTCTCTGAAGCCCACCTCGGAGAATATCAGTCAGGATTCAGACCAGGTCGCTAAACTACAAACCAAATGTTCACTATGCATCAAATCCTAGAAAAATCCAGAGCATTTGACATTGGTATAACACTGGTATGCACCACTTGTCATCTACTTTAAAGCAGTGTATGATAACATTCTTAGGTCGAAGTTGTATAATGTATTGTCGAATGTACATCATGGGTATGTAAATTAAAGAAAAATTTACTTATTTGCCTATTGTTTTACTTTTCATATTCACCATCATCCACACACCCAATTAAGAAGCTGTAGGAATTAGTACTATTTAATTAATAGTGCAGTTTTCCTTTAAAGGGGTAAGCCTAATAAAACTAGTTCCACTATATTAAATATCTTATCTAAAAAGACGTGTGAACCAAAAACTTCACCGACTTTAGTTGATTACGAAAGTTGAAAGTTGACCAACTAAAATCTAATCATGAGAACGCGCTTAATCCAACTCTTTTATAGCCGCCATATTGCTACATTAAGCTCCGCCCAGTAGTACCGTTATTTCCTTACCTATTTATATTGTATAGCATCTCCTTATGTTCTATCTCAATAATCATGTCACACGGCTAATTAATTAATCATTACTTATGAGCACACACTTTTGTTTCATGCTGGTACCCAGTTAGTGTTGGAAAATTTGAGATTAAAATATTGGCCTATAAATGCTTGAAGCGCGATGAAGACTGTGATTCATAAAATGTTGTTTTAAGTTTCGTGCCATTTCGTCAACTCAAATTATGGCTAACTTACTCTCGGTAAAAGTAACTCCAGCACGTCCATTTTTGCATGTCAGTATTGAATATGCTGAACCAATTAACATTCGTCAAGGCCGTATCAGGAAATCAGTTATAACTAAAGGTTATATCTGTTTATTTGTATGCATGTGCAGAAAAGGTATCCACTTGGAACTTGTCTCCGATATGATTACAAAATCATTTTTAAATACATTTAATCGATTTATTTTAAGACGTGGGAAATGTTCCAAAATATTTAGTGATAATGGCAGCAATTTTAAAGGTGCACAACAAGAATTGCATGGAATATATAATTTGTTAAATAAAAAATCTAGCATTAAACAACTTCACGACCATGCCTCTAAGAGAGGCCTAGAATGGAATTTTATCCCTCCCTTGTCTCCTCATTGGGGAGGCATTTGGGAAGCCGGTGTTAAGGTGAAATACCATTTAAAGAGGATGATGGGATTTTCTACATCATTTACATATGAAGATCTAAGCACTTTGCTAATTCAAATAGAAGAAATCTTAAATTCAAGGCCACTTTGTCCAATTAATGATGACCCAAATGATTTAGAGTACCTATCTCCAGCACATTTTATAATCGAACGAGCCTTAACTGCTTTTTCCGAAGTTGACGTGAGCTATTTGCCTTCAAACCGCTTAAACACCTGGCAGCAAATTAAATAAATATTTTGGAAACGCTGAAGCTCCGAATATCTTTCAGAGCTTCAACAAAGAAAGAAATGGTATTTCTACAAGCCTGATATCAAACCGATTGATTTAGTTTTAGCAAAGACGATATAATAAGACCGCTCCATCGCGTGCTAAATTTTATTAACACTCTAAAACCCAGTCAAACCTCCGAGTAATGCAGTTGTACACCAGTCAACACGAGATGTCGCCCAAAAAATGTCTAGAGTTCTACCGTTTCATAATAATACATGAAATTCTGGCCTAGCAATGTTGCCATATTATTTTATAATACTCGCGGTGGTCGAAGCCGAAACATAATGATATATTTATTTTTGAATATATTTCATAGTATACAATATATTTATTTGAATGCATTTCTTTGACATTATGACATGAGCTTACTTTAATTATTGTTGTTTAACATATAAGTATTTACAAAATTACGTTTTAAAGTGTTCTTCATTAAAGTAAATGATAACACCTGCTATTGTCAGGAGATACAATTTTTTATTAGTTGCAATTTGTTAAGAATTTCCAATTTAGTGCTTACGAAATTTTTGTTGAGTTGAGTATGTGCTGCAAGAATAGCTAGGCGGATGAATATTGGCAATTGGCATTCTATCCTTTACTATCCTATAGATACTAACCAGTGTGCAACAGTGGGCGAAGATTGCTTCACCCGCCTAGCTATTCTTGTCGCACTGTGATACGCTTGCAAATACCTAATTATTTGAGTATAGGTACTGTGTAGTTTTTATGTTGTTTCTTAATTAACTTATGATTTTATTTTTTATAAAGAAGAACATCATTTCTGTGTAAACTGGAAGGGATATTTAAAATTTACTTGCATTTTTTTACTAACCTTTATTAGTCACTTTTGCTTAAAACTCCACAAAACTTGACCTTCTCTTTTATTATAATTCTATTTGTGAAAATACTGTAAGTTTTAACTTAACCTATATATTATTATAAATAAGAAAATAAATAAATTATTGTGTAAGAAGTATTTACGCATAAATAAATTTTTGTGTTTTTTATTTGTTTTACGTGGTAAAGTTCGGCCCATGAATGTTTGCCTTTTTGCCTATGACTTATTATTATTTACTGAAGGCATACACGCTCCCAAAAGATAATCAAATGCAAAAATTTTAAAACAAATAAATGTGCATGTTCACATGGTACAATGACGAATTTGACTAAAAATGCAATAATACCATTATAAATCTATGAATAATATGAATTTGCATATTTTTGCAAAAAAACTTACTTGTTTAGGTAATCATAAACTATAAAAAGTGTTATACTTGTTGAAATCATGAGAGCATAAGGATTCTATAAAAATTCAATATGGCGGAACGAAAAATAATTCACAAATATCATTAATATTTTTAGAAAATAGACTAAAAATGTAAGTAAAAGCAAAAAAGGTTAGTGAGAAAGATTTGGTCATCTAATTTCAATCACGTGTAATATTTGTGTATCAGAAATCAGAAGACAAACGAACGTAAATGGTATAGGACAAACGAACACCACATGAGCGTGGCCTTAAAGTGGAATCTGCGCAACTATTATAAAAACTAAAATTGAGAGACACTACATGAAGCGGAGAACACATACGCGCGATTGCGACCACGATCGCGATGGCGATGGCGGTGGCGGCTGAACGCGTCCTAAGGAAACAAATGAACCCGCACATATTTGTTTGCAGCGATCACCGCCATCGCCATCGTGATCGTGGTCCAGATCGCGCGTATGTGTTCTCCGCTTTAAAGGGTTCCGACGCTTAGTGAAACGACTGATTCACAAGTGCTTTACTGCTCGTACATGTCCGTCCTTGGTCGCCGTATGCTAGCGTCTCGAACTGTTTACAGATTAGAGCTGCGAACTAAATAAAACTAAGCGGCAAATTTAGGTCCTATGTTAAGATGAGGACTTTCGCAATCTGTATATGACTTGCGATGGTCGAGATGGTAGCGTACCTCTCTAACCCAAAAGTCCCGGGTTCGATTCCCGGTCGTGGCAATGGAAAATACTGTGAGAGGGATTTTTCCATTATACACGGATATTGGATGTGTGTCCCTTGTCTTTAAATGTGTAGCCCCCTCCCGCACAAGGCTCTTCTAGAGCCTTCTGGGATAAAGGGGGTCGTAATTGCATGGGGCGTATTTATTTATTTTGTTTAGTTATTACCTTAATTTAAAATTTTCAAAAATATTTCCTTACATTATATAACGACAGTGATGTCATCAACGCTTTTTTATAAAAATAAGTAGTTTTTCACTGTTTTAAACTATGTATATTAATTTTTATTATATTGTTTTCATATGTGAATTGTTGGAAATGGAAATACTCAAAAATGAATGTAAATGTTAAAAAGTACCAATTTCAAGTCCCAAGAAATTAATCATGAAGTTAAAGTTTTCCAAAAAAGTATTGGGCCATGCGAAGCCCATTATAACAGGTATTGATTTTAAATCGACGAGTTGCAGGCCATGAAATGGTCCCAGCTCCCTTAAGACGCATTTACAGGCCCATATTTATAGAAACTTCTTTTTATATTTAGTCACGGAGAATCAGCTTTATTGGCATGGATTTCAGAAAAACCCTGTACAATAATTCTCTGCAAATGTGGACGACGATTTTTTACCATCACAATACTTTCGTTATATTAGGTATACATATTATTATACAATCATAATAATATAACAAAGTAAAAATATATTGAGAAAATATGCATGTTTTTATAATACCAATGTTACACCTATATTTTGAAATATTTTGATATTTTCATTTAAGACAATTTCACCTCCTCTGTCGTCGCCGTATTTATATTGGCTATTTTTTCATAACTAACTTGGCGAATATACACATACCTCCAAATCTCATGAAAGTATATTGACGCTCCCAAGTTATCATAACAGACTACAGACAGACCGACCGACCAACGGGTAAGTATTTTATAAATTGTTATTTGGATATTTGTTACCAGATTTTTTTTCAGAATAACATAATTTTTTAAAGTGAAAAATTTTTAATCAAAACGTAGTTTTTTTTAAAATAGATACAAAATTTACGTATGTTATTACTTTTATTCACGTTTTTTAAATGATTTTAGATCAATTATTTTTAGACAAATACGAAAGGAAAGAAATTTAGTAAATGAATGAATTACTAAAAAGAAAATTATTTATAGACAAAAAATGATTTCTACTAAGTTAGAGTTGTTATTCAGTTACAAAATATTCCCGTGAAGTAAAATAATCGAACACACGTGCGGATCAACTATAGTGCATAGAGTTAAGTAGTTCCGTGTGCAGGTTAATGATTAAGTGTAAAGAGTGGTGTTAATAAGTTCAGGGGGACGTGTTGAATAGAAAAAGCGTTGGTGGCCACTTACAGGTCATGTCTGATTTTTTTACAGGGGTGGGGGAGGGAGGATTCGGAGGATTCTAAATATACGCTGATAATTCTGTAACCACCAACTTTACGTAAAAAAGTTATAGAACCAAAATGAAAGACCATGAATTTTTTTACAACATTTGTCATATGCAATTATGTGCTCCGATTGAGCGTTCGTGAGATACAATAATATTTATTTAATTGGTTTATTGAATGTATTGAATGATGAAAACTAACTAAAATAAATATCTTTTGTTACAGGTAAATAGTATATGATTATTGTAAGCGACTAACAGTAGCACCATGCAGGCCCTTGTCAAAGTTAATACCGTAGTGAGCAAAACGAGAAACAAGGTTGACCCACGCACATGCATCATTTGTCAATCGTCAACAAGAGAAAAGTTCGTCATAAATCGTTCTGAACAGTCTTACCAAGTACTGTCTGAAACAATTTTCACCTTAAGTTCGTGGAATGACCTTGATTGCAAGACTATTTTAAAATCAGTGAATGGTAATGCATCAGTGAATAATTTAAAGGAACTGGGTGCTGAATGGCACTTATCATGCTACAAGAGTTTAACTCATAAGAAGAAACGAAATACTGTCGCTAAGAAGTTCCAAAAGCAGGAAGTTCAAGAGCAAGAAGAAAGCGCCATTGACTGTGAGGCAGAAGTAAACACCAGTTGCACAGCACCATTTACACGACACCAAACTGCTGCGTATGACAAAAAGTTATGCTTTTTTTGTGATGGAAAAGAAACCAAAACTTATCTTTTACATCATGTTTCCTATGATACTGGTGGAAAGAACTTAAAGAAAGCTGTTGAAATGAGTGGTAACAATACGTGGAAAGTTAGACTTAGTGAGTGCATAAGCGAAACAGATGCACATGCTATTGATGTACTCTATCACCGCGAATGCTGGACAAAACATGTTGTTAATGTTTTGCGAAAGGCAAACTCTAATCCTATAACAGACCACTCCTCTAAGTCATTAACAGCATCAGATGTAGAATTTATTAGCTTGGTAAACGAATTTCTAGAATCGGGCAGTGTTGCATGCATGGCTGATCTACATACAACATATCTGAATATCTGCTCATCTAATGGCTTAGATGTAATTGCTGACAATGTAAAGTCACGAAGACAACTTAAATCTTTTATCGAGTGCGAAATACCAACTGTAGTATTTTCATGTCCTAAACGTAAGAATGCATCTGAACGGGTATCACTGAAAAGAACAGCAGATGCTGCTATAATACAACTTGAGGAAGAGTCTGAAGCAGACCAATTGAAAGTTATATATAGAGCTGCAAAGCTCCTTCGCAAATCCATACTGAATAAAGATAGGTGGAAATTTGAAGGCAGTCTATGTTGTACCGATGAAGTAATTCCTGAAGAAGTGTCTCTGTTTTTTAAGTGGTGCTTACTTGGAAAAAGCAGTATTTCATCTCAAACTAAACGTATTAGTGAAATTGACGAAAGGACAAATCGCTTATCGCAAATTCTAATGTACGAATGTTTATCAAGCGGTCAGGTATCAAATACTGCTGCGGAATCTCTTCGGCATACACGTGAAATGCCATTGCAAATAGCAGTTGGTCTTTCGGTTCATCAAACTACACGCAGCGCACAGTTGGTAGAGTATCTTCACAACATTGGAGTGTCAGTACCTTATGCTCGTATTATGGACATCGAAACTCGTATTGCAAGGTCAGTCCTTGCACGAACGACAGATTCTGGAGGCATATACATACCACCTGATTTTGTTCGTAATAGGTTTACTCATTTTGCAATAGACAACATTGATTTCCAGGAAGATACTCCTGATGGCAAAAACACTTTGCATGGAACAGTGCTTGTTGCGTACCAAACATATCAGGATGGCGATGAATCAACACCCCTTACTCTTGTTTCAGATAGGCAAAAAACTATTATACCAGATACCATATACGAAATGGCAACCTGCAACCTGCCAAAGTGCATCAAATCAAGAAGTCAAACTTTAACGGTGAGAGCACCGGAGGAAGAAAATGAGAATAATAACTTATTAATATCATCTGCAATAGAGGATCTTATGTGGCTTTTGGCTTTAACAATCGAAGAAGTTTTTCCTGATGAATCTATAGTACCTACTCAATTCGAAGCAGGTCTAACATGGGCAGCTTATAACTCATTTATCAATGTGGCAAAACCTAAAACTAAGATTTCAGTGCTGCCCTTAATACCGGATAGCCCTACTGACAATTCTGTACAACTGACAGCAATGCAAAATCTTAAAAAAATAAACAACTATCTTCAAGGTGATGACAAGAAGCTACTAGTTACTCTTGACCTTGGTTTATATAGACCAGTATTGCAATTGCAGATGGCGTTATCAGAGCGTAATTGGTTTTTAATCCCAGGAGATTTACATATCCAGATGGCCCAATTGCGAGCTGTTGGTCACTATGTGGAGCTCACTGGTATTCCAGAGGCTTGGGTCGAGAGTGGCTTGTATAGTGAAACCACCGTTAGGCATATACTTGACGGAAAGCCAGTTCGGAGATCATTGAAAGCTCACATAACAACATTGATAGCTTTGTCTATATTATTACTTGAAAGCTTCTACAAAGAGAACCCTAGTTTGAAAACTGACTGCAGTACTATAGCCACTGAGATGAGAACTGCCTGGAATTCTAAGGACCGCTGTACCATTACAACACAAAAACTTTCTATGAAAGAGACGATGATAGATTTGAAAGTGCATTCCAAATTAGAAGCATTTTGTAAAGAAAAAAGTGAACAGAGCTCAACCTTCAAGATGGTAAAAAACTACATGGACATGGTTTTTTCTATGTTAGCTTTTGCTCGTTCCATGAGGAACGCAAACTGGGACCTGCGTATTGCAGCTTTAGATGATTTTAACAAGTACTTCTTTGCCCTAGATTTGCGTAACTACGCTGCTTTGTGTGCATGGCATGTTGCTGAAGTTAGATCTCTCGATGCACTAGATCCTGAAGCACTGGCCCAATTGAAAAGCGGTAATTGGTACCCTAACAAGAGTAATAATCCATTCTGTTGTTTAGGGGTAGATGAAGCTCTGGAACAAGAGAACAGGAAATTGAAAGTGTTAGGCGGAGTTGTTGGCATTACCAGGCGCCAACAAACGCTCACCAAGTTCTTTTTAGCATCACCAGAAATAGCAAAACTGACCTCCGATGCTAACGTTACATCTAATTGTACTAAGAAGGAAATACATCATGAGGTAAGCAATGCAATTTCAATGAGACAACAGCGCAACGTATCTGCTTTGTTGCAGTGTATGCGTTCATACACAAACCCTTTTCAGTACAATGGAGCTGAGCTTATAAATTTATTAACAATGTCTGTTGCACCTGAAAAGGTCAAAGCTGACATGTGCAGCATGCCTGATATTGGCATGAAAGCATATAAGGAATTTGTTACGGAAAGAATTGTTAATGGCACAGTAAATCTCTGGGATACACTTCACAAAACTAAGCTGCAGCTATGCAAGACTACAGCCAAGAAAGTTAAGTTCCAAATTAAAGGAGGCACTGTAGAACTGAAAGAAGATAGGACTCTATTTAATCGTCTCATTGTACTTTGTCGATCGAGGCCTGAAATGGATCTCAAAGAATGTGTTAGCAAATACGAACTATCTGTTGTGCCACGAGGATTATTTTCAGGGGATGGAACCATGCATCATGTGAGTGAAAAAAGCAAGCTGATCCACCATATCGAGGAATTGATTGCTATGCAGACATCAACCGAAGATTTAGAAAAACGCGAAGCTATTCCAAATATCAGAACAAATAATGCCTATCTAGAAGAGCAGGAAGTATCAACTCAAATAACTGTTGCAATAATTGATGGTATGGCTGAACTGCAGTCTCTAAAGCTAAAGCAAGCAGCTGTTTGCTCGGATTTGGCGGATCAGTTTTGTAACAAAATATTCACAAAGTACAGAACCTTTTCAGAAGTACATGTTGTTTTCGATACCTACATCGACAATTCACTGAAAGCAGCTGAAAGGTTACGTCGTCAGAAAGGCATTCCATCCGTACAGTACAAGATAGACCGTAATACAAATATAAAAACAGTTACTTTACAAAAACTACTATCACATACCAAAACAAAAGATGAACTTACCGAATTCCTCAGTAAAGCACTCCTCGCAGCAGCAGCAAAATTAAACATAAATGTAGTTGTTGCATACAGGCAAAATGCAGAAGCAACTCAATTATCTGTAGCACATCTTAAAAGTTCACACGAGGAAGCAGACACTAAGTTAATTCTCCATGCTATTGATGCTACAAAGAGGGGAGCTTCTAGTCTCCACATTTTTTCACCAGATACGGATGTACTTATCTTGGCTATACACAATTACCTACACTTCCCTAAAGACAGCCATATGATTCTTTTGGGAGCAAAACGACGCGATATTTTCTTGGGTAAGGCGTACAATGCCCTTGGCCCATTACGAGCCGCTGCTTTATTAGGAATACATGCTATTTCTGGTGCAGATGTCACTGGGTCGTTCAATGGCAAAGGAAAAACATCCTTTTGGAGAAGATTTTTAGATGCAGATGATGATACGTTGGAGGCATTGGCATCATTAGGTGGTTCGATTATACAGGATGAAACATTCAAGAGCATAGAAAAATATGTATGCACTGTGTATTTACGTCCAACAAAAAAAATACAAATTAATACACTGGGAGAGTTAAGATGGTGGTTCTTTACTCAAAAACAGGCCCTTACAGGAAATATGCCTCCAACAAGAGCAGCATTACAACCCGCAATACGTAGGGCAAATTATCAGGTTATGGAGTGGAAACGCTGTGATGTACCACATCCATGTCTTCCGTTACCTACAGAATTTGGATGGAGTATTGAAAATGAAGCATTAGTACCAAAGATGTGTGATCTCCCATGCGGTCCAGAAGAACTCATTTCGCTAACAAAGTGTTCCTGCACCCGAGGAAGATGTGCACCACCCTGTAAATGTGTTATGAGCCAACTTCCATGCACAGAGATGTGCGCTTGCCTTGGTGAAGAAGAAACCTGCAACAATATGCACAGCGTGATGGAAGTAGCTAGTGACAGCGATGAAGAGTTTGAGTGTGACGACTAGTTATATTTATATACATTATATAATAATATATTAATAAATAACACGGTAGCAGCAAATGTGTCTTATTTTTGTGGTTGCTTATAGGAAAGCACGAATAATCTCATAAACTTCTGTTTGCAGCACATAATTTCATAGGACAACTTTTGTAGAGAATTATATTTTCTTTCATTTTGGTCCTATAAGTTTTTTTCGTAAAGCTAAAGATTCTAGAGTTATCAACTGATACTTAAATTGTAGCTTAACGTACCACTCCCCCCTATCTAGAAAACGACAGACACGACTTGCAGGTGGCCACCATCGCTTTTCGTGTTCCACACACCCCTATGAATATACCGATATCACTCTTAATACTTAATCATTTACCTGCACACGGGACGACTTTTTTTAATATAGCGCTATCCACTACTAGCTACTGGTGCTAATTCATTGGCCATACCATACGCGTTGAGATACACATTTTATATTTGGCAACAACGGAATAACTACTAATGACCTTTACAGGAGATTTGCTTTCAATCCCAAATCACACCCAAATAAGTGAATGCTCGTGACATCTGTAGGGAATTACGCGTTTTAAAAAGTTATTAAGTGTCCTGCCATAGGAATAGAACAGTATTTACATATCGTCTTTGGTTTTAGTTAAACAAGACAATGTTCCACCTTTAGCTTGGTCCATAGCTAGAATTTTAAACATCTGCAAAGGCAAAGACTGTCATGTTCATAGTGCTTTGCTTAAGACTAAAAATGGAACATATGTCAGACCTATTGTTAAATTGTGTCCTTTACCAAATATGTCATAAATTGTTTTGAAATGAAGAATTTCAACGGCGGCGGTATGTTACCATAGCATATATAACAACCAGCAGTATATCTCCCTAATTTTTAACTAACTGCGCATATTCCTGCGCAAGACAGTATTCGGAGTAGAATCTTTCTAATGTCACCAGTGACAGTGTCAGGTTTGGGTTTAGTTTATTCCACGATATTCGCCTCGGTCACCGCCTGGCGGATTTAGTCAGAACCCTCGCCGTGTACCGCAGTTTACTGGTTTTTAAGTTTTCATAAAGAAAATAGGTAGCAAAGACGTTGAACTTAATACTGGAATTAGATATTTTAAAAACTACTCACGTTATTTATACGTTGAAATGACGATTGCGCATAAAAAATTGCAGTTTTGTAATAACAAACTTTGAAAACCAGGAAACTGCGGTACACGGCGAGGGTTCTGACTAAATCCGCCAGGCGGTGACCGAGGCGAATACTGAATAATAAATAGGATATTGCGCATGATGGGCGGTCCTATTTGGCTATTACACTCTGTGGGTGACGTCATGCACGAGCGTACTTACATAAACGCGCTCACGAGAGCATCCAGTCCAGATTGGCTATTTCACTCTGTGAGTGACGTTATGCGCGAAACGGACGGAAACGCGTTAATGGGAATATCCAGCCCTGAGTTTATTCCGTGTCTCAAGTTGAAACCATACCGTGCATCTTTATACGAAAATAGTGAATGTGTGTAATATAAAATAATACTGTAAACTTTTGTGTGTATGTTATTTATAACGTATGTATTTACATATAAATTTTGATTATTATGCGCAATTTAAAATGTGGTTCACTTCTCATTTTTAATTACTATTTTGTAATATAGAGAAATATTAATTTAGTTGAAACGCATATTAGTTCTTTGCTTATTTGATGTTTACATTTTCGTAAAATTATTTGTTTATATTATTTAATATTAAAAATATATAATTTTAAGAATATAATACAGCCGCGATGACAAAATTCCCACCGGAACCTGCGTCGTTACGAGTATTAAATCCGTTAGTTTGTCAGCATGTTTTCCGTAAGATTACCTTTGTAGCTAGCTACCACATAGTATTGTTATTTTGTTACTTTCACGTAAATACAGATTTTTGCATGTTATTCTAAAATCTTCGAGTTACTTATCATTTATGTTGTATGAAGCTAATTAGACTCGCATGGAAAATTAATTGTCCAGCTCGCTAAAAATCGACAATCAGCCAACAGACCCCTGGACACTACCGTCTTCTTCACTGAGGACTACCCTAGTCGACAGGCCACCAAGAACCGTCAAGAGAGAAAGTGCTGTTTCTTGATCTATAAAATAAAGAAGTGGCCCGAGATTCCGTTTAATAAAGGTGTTACAAAGCTGACAGGTGGGTCTATTCTCGTTCACGTCCGTTAAAATTAACACACCTGTTAATATTTTGATTTTTAACATTCCGTTAAGTTAAAATTGATAAATGCTATTCACAGGGGATATTTTTAACGGATCATCTAACATACCCACAGTTAACAGATCCGTTTAATTCACATTACAGAAGCTAGCTACTAATGCATAGAAAAATAATTATAGTGAAAATTCCATGAACTATTTTAGCATTTCTCTGTTTACGTTTATTGTTTCTATGTATCTATGATCATATTATTCTACATTCTACTATCATAATCTCTGTTTTCCTAAATTAACCATTTACGCCTTTTCGTGGTTTATAAATTATTAATGTAAAAGGATATGGCAGATGAAAATGCAAAAACTGTATGAATAAATTTTAATATGAAAATGATTACCTTGAAGTCGCCGTACTTTTACAAGAATTTTTATAAGTTATAACACTGATTTGTTACATTTTTCCAAAAATAAAGCAGTTATTTTATTAATCGCCTTAATTCTTCATAAAGTAGAGCTGGTACTGCCATTTTTAATCATATAAATACTTATTTCTATACTCAAAATGTAAAAAAAACGTGTGTAATATCTTCTAATCTAGAAAACGGGAAAACACCGAAAACGACACGGAAAGATGGAAATTAATTCAAAAAAATATGCTGTTTTTACTCTGCGGACAAAATTTTATGATTTTATTCCAATAAACAGATCAGAGGTAATTTTTAAAGGGTGCCTCTAACCATCCTTTATAAATAAACGGATTTGGGTTAATTTTTAACTGCCAAGAGTGTAACGAGAATACCAATTCCGTTAAGAGTTTCTGTTAATTTTTTTAACGGACTGTTAATTTTAATATTGCGAATGGGAATAGACCCGAGGGACTGTTTGGAGGTAGTACGTTGCAAACAGCTCCAGCAAGGTAAAAAATAGCATCACACATATTACATACTTAGGTGGAAAGTGTTTCATTTCTGTTGAGAGCTCATCTATCCTAATAATGCTCGATACAGAAATGAAACTTTTGACCGAGGTTTGTACACTATTTTATTCACAATCATCCTCCTTAAATAACAGAAAGCCAATAAACAATTTTTATTTAATATTATCTCTAATTTCAAATCCAATACGGCACTATTCACGGAACTAAATTCTATAATACAACCTTGTTGTAGATAATTAAGAACTTCAATAACTTGTAAATAATTGTAAATCCAACCCTAACTTCTACACCAAACTGACATAAGCAAGGTCAAATTTTTATTTTCGTGGAACAGAACTCATTTGTCAAATATTTAATTATTTCTTTTTGATTTTCAACACGCTTTAAATACACCGGATATGTCATGTTTAAATAATGAATAATATAATAGTTAGAATTACATATATTTTTTTTCACTTAGCTTAAATATATTTGACCTAATGTAATTATTCAAAATTAAAATCTTAATATTTTTGATTTTGTCGCTTGAAGAAAAAATATTATATGTCACTCGGAGTAGAGGCTCATTATGTGTTTCCCTCAGTTTACTACCTCGGCTAGCGCCTCGGCTGAGCAAACTTCTGGGCTCAACAGTAATGTTCGCCTTCTACTCCTAGTAACATAATATACCGGGTGGTCCAAAAAAAACCGGAATTTTTTATTTCTCTAATAGTTTCGCCAATTTTTAACCGAATTTAATTATTCAAAAACTAAATTATAACTAAAAGATCACGTTATGAGGTAATATAAATATATTTTAATGCCGTTTTGACTAAAATAAATATTGGTTTTAGACGAGTGGCATAGAATATCAACAAAATTGTGATAAAACGGTTTTATGTTACGGACTATATCTTCGGAACCAACTGGTCGATTTTAGTGTTTGATGTCTTAAAATATTCACAAATGTTTATTCTATTATACTTCCTCAATCATTTCATTGTTTATTTAGCAACAAAAGTTCCAGCCGATCTTAAAGAAGGTCCAAGTTTGATGACTAACGCCATCTACAATTTTAATAATAATTAAAATATATTTATATTACCTCATAACGTGATCTTTTAGTTATAATTTAGTTTTTGAATAATTAAAATCGGTTAAAAATTGGCGAAACTATTAGAGAAATAAAAAATTCCGGTTTTTTTTGGACCACCCGGTACATTCTCTTCCTTCAATCGGTTTCCAATATAGCAGCGGGAGACAATATACATTTACTCCCGTTATATTGACTCCCGTATTAGAGACGGGAGTCAATATAATTTTTGCACCGCATGGACTAAAACTATACTTTAGACCCCGGATTTAGGGACTAATGTGCCACTATTACTCCCACAGGGTATAAAAAATGTTCAATCCCTGCGGGAATAAAAGTAAAACAATAGTAATAGGATGGATTTTTTAGGTTTATAACCACAATTTTTTCTTTTTAGAAATGCTCTGAGTCTAGCATAATTCGCCAAATTAACATTATTTTTTATCATTAAATCATTTATTGCTTCTTCTGCGGCTTGATCAAAATTAAAAACGTTCATTTTACTTCCCCACCAAATGTAAGGAAGGTATGTATTCGTAAAAAAATTTTTGACAAAAATTGAAAAAAACAAAATACGTCAAAAATTACTTTTATTATAAACTCCACCACACGGTGAGGAAGTTTTGATCCCATAAATGGCAGCGGTTTTTAAATTGTTGACACACAAATTTAAATGAGATTTTCTATGTATTTTTAAGTTAAATGTCAAAGTCCTAGCCTACTAGAATTCCCGTTAGTTTTACCACAGAAGTAACAGACCAGAAGCGACGTTCCCCACTCGCGTAAAAATTAAATTTGAATGCGCATGCGCGGATCCGCCATTATTATGTAGGTACTTCAACCGCTTTAACCTAAAACCAGTGTAACCAAATTTCTAATTTTATTTGAAATTTGAGTCCTTTATTTGGAAAACATTGTCGTTAATGTGTTTATTTGTGTGCGATTGATTTAATTATTTTTTTACAATTCTCTTTCTTTCTCTTCCTTTTCTTTTTTAGGATTTATTACCACATTCCTTGAGATTCTCTTTCTTTGTTTGATATGCATTATTTATGACTTTAAAGAAGGTCCAATAAATTTAATAACTATATGTTTAGAGATGAAACATCAATATAAGTAGGTATATCAAATTGGATATATGTCTGTTATTATTATGCTTGTATAAAGCCTAAATAAAGCATTGAGGCATGCACATTTGTTGCGTATATGAAGTCAAAATGTTTTTAAATTTCAGATTTCTATAAGTATCAAAACTATCACAAAATTGGTTCTATGAACAAACCCAATAACAAACATACATATGAATGCCTAGTTGTTGACGGTATCAGGCTAGTAAACTGAGTTCTCTAGTTGTATTAGAGTTGAAGTCTCTAATTCCGCAATTACGATGAAATCATTGTTTTTAAGTTTTCCGCAAGAATGGGTAAAATCCAGTATAATCCCGTTTACCTAAGCAATTTCTAAAAATAAAAATTTTGAGGTTTATGCGTAACTTAAAAGGTAAAAACGCACATCAGTTCTTTGCTTATTTGATGTTTACATTTTCGTAAACGTATTTGTTTATTGTAGGGGATGGGGCTGGTTTCCTTTTGTTTTCTTGTCGGGGGCTCTCAGATAGCACTGCCTGGAGAGCGAACTAGTGGACTGTATTGGGGTTTACACAAGGTAAAATAATCTTGGCTTCAAATAAAGCAAACTTCTTTATTTTCATAGAGTAACAGTAAGTTACAACAGCTCCCTTTTAGGGGGCCTGACAATTGCATCAAAAACAGGGAGAACAACGATTAACAATAAACTGTGACTTAACTTTAATAATCACTTGGAGTGGAGAGCGCACAATGTATTTTCTATTCAATCTTTCTTACACACACTTCTACCGACATGTACTTGTTGCACTATCTTACACGTTCTCGCTTCTTGCCTACACCGGTGTCTTTCGTTGGCGTATGAGCCTGCGCTTTTCAGAACTACACAATTGCTTAGCTTATACGGTAAATTAAAAAGAACCGTTCTCCAAATCCTCAAATATTTTTTAATACTAAAAATATATCCATGAACCACTATGTAATCATCTAAGTACATTTAAATTCTGGACAATTGGATAAATCATATTGTAAAAACTTGAAATACTCGACAAGATATCGATAATTTCCAAATAATTGATAAAACACAAGTTAATAATGTAATACAATTCTAATTTAAACTAATTATCAATAGTTAAAATCGAAACGATTATTATAAAATTATGCTACCATTTGAATTAAATTTAAATTTCGCGCCTGACAGTACCTACAAAATAATGGCGTAAGGTCACGTAGATTTGGCATGTCAACATCAAAGTCGGCATTTTAAACGTCGCTTCTTGTCTGTTAATTCTGTGGTTTTACTTCCTCACCAAAAGTGAGGAGGTATGTTTTTGTTCCCGACAAGACTGGAGATATAGACTTTTTAAATGAACAAAATATCCCTCTGAAATGCACCAGGTAGAGTAATTTTGCTTTATAAAGGAAATAATCATATAATATGAGTAATCAGTGCTTCAAGTGCTGCATCAAATTAACAGCGGCAAAAATTTTCATTTTATTCGCAAATTAATAACCTTAAAATATTCACAAGTAGTCTTCCTATTGCGTACACCGTTCTGCGCTACTATAAAATTAATAGGGCAAAGTCTATTTATATCTGTTGGTAAGACAGATTATAGTGCTTGAATTATTACTTGAAAGTTTTCGATTGCACAGTTTCTTAGAAAAATGAACGGGAAAAATTTCCTGTTATTAATTGAAGCACGTGGGGGTTCGGAAGAAAACTTCACACCTAAATTATGAATAAAAATTAAAAATTAAATCTGACATTTTGAATTCAATTCATAGGAATCAAAATTGTAAAGACCGCCATGCCAGCCACGCTGACTTGTCATTTTTGTTTAAACAGTTCTGTTAATTGTTTAGTCGACGTGAACCTTCGTTGAATTTATTGTAGTATTTTAAAATATTTTATTTTGGGGAAGCAGATGAGCATGTTATCAGAGAAGTAAGTGAAACTTTGTTACACAATAAATAATAGTATTTTACATACCGAGCTGGGAAGTACTTCATTGCAGCCGAGGGTTGATATAAACACGAGGCTATAATGAAAACGACCAGTACCTATACTATTTTATTCACAATTAGTGTATTTATCTACTCATTCACTATTTATCCAATTAAATACTTTGTATTTAATTGGATAAATAGTGAATGAGTAGATTAGGAAATAGGTAGGTATAGGTAGGCTGCAGTGATAAAGTTGCGCGTTGCTAGGCAACGAGACATTAGGGTTCTTCTGTATGTAAATTGAACATTACACACGTAAACAAAACGCACGCTGAGCCGATAAGGTGTGGTGAAATGTGACCACGTGACCAATATTACAACACACTTTTAGTTCATATTTCTGACGCCAGGCTAAAATTATTAAAAATGGAAAGTACAAAACTTAATTTTCTAACGCAATCAAAACTGACATAAGCGATAAATAATAAAAATGAAATACAAAATTGTCTTTTAATTTCAATAAATATGATCGTAGGTAAAATGTAGTACATAATTCGAGTTGTAAGCAATTACGCACTCTGCAACTGTTTCATTCCTGCGTAATTTGCTATTTACAACTCTCATTACGTAATATACCTACAATCACTGATGTAAACAGCACGAAACGCACTGCCACCTATGTAAATTGGGTTATTTCCATAACTCAGTAGGTATTCAATTTCTTTGGATATTTTTATATGGTAAATGATATGAAAATCTCGGAAAACATACTAATACGTATCACAATCGTTGTTTTATTAAGTAATTTAATTTAGCAAATCTTATAAAATTTAAAATTTAAAAATGATTTAAAACGCATTTCTATTGGTTGATGATACAGTGACGTCACTTATCAGTACAGGCGGTGGTTGCTGGGAGATGGAGATTGATTGATTGACAGTGATTGATCTGTGGTTGTCAATAAATTATTATTTTATATTTTATTCTGTTGATGATACTGAAGTGAAAAGACTATTTGTGTTAAAAAATCACTGCCAATTATGGAATCAAAAATTCCTTACCGTGTGGTGGAGCTAATAATAAAAATAATTTTTGTCGTATTTTGTTTTTTGAAGTATTTTGTTTTTTTCTTCTTTCATCACGAATAAATTTTTTTGTAAAGTTAGAAATAGAAATGTTGGGGTCCGGTAGACCCCATTCCAGTGGACCGATTTTGCTCATTAACGCACTCAATCTTTTCCTTGACCTCTAGAACGTGTGTACCAAATTTGAAAGTTTTATATCAAAAACTGCACCCACACCCACACACACACAGAAAAATTTTTTTGTCTGAAATTTTGTGTATCGTCATAATTCGTCATAGTAGAGTCCACGGCCGCACCAAAACCCTCTAGAAATGATTTCTGTTTGCACTTCGAGGTTAAAAGCTAAAACCTATTTCAAATGATTCGTTACCTTCTGGAACATCAAAATCCGATGGTCGTCAAAATGTCGTCCTGTACGGGGTGGGGTGGCTGTAGGGGATGAAATGTGAAAAACACCCTAAAAATTTTTTTTCCACCATGTTAATCTACAAAACACGAGGATTACTTTGGTTAAAGCAAAATATGCTTTAGGATAAGGCAAATATTATAAAAAAAATATTAAACAATTCGGAAAGCACGGAGTTAAATGGGCGACGTCTATGTTTATCGTACGCTGGTGAAAAGTGTCTTATTGCACAGGCAATGTTTTCGCTTAACACCGCACTAGCTACTTTATTCTCATTATGATCAAAAAATACCCTTTAATAACGTTGTAGACTGGAATTTCAGGATGCTAAGGCACTTTTTACTTTTTTGATATGACCCCTCCCCAATTTTTGAATGGGTTTTTTAGGAGCGCCCGCACAAGATCTTTTAAGGTCGTTTGGTTTCGTACCAGGAGAGGTCTCTTTAAGGTCCATTATCGCCTGTTTTCGCAGTAAAGACGTGCATTTGACTAACTGTATGAAAAATACGAACTAAACTGTATTAGGTATGTATTTTATTTAAACGAAATATTATTTTTTTATATGAATTTATTTTGCTTTAAATAGTTTATAGTACAGTTACTTGGTGATCTCACTTCTAACTAATTCTATAGTTGTTTTAAATTAAAATATTTTTGGATAGTTTGATTCAAAATGGGTCAAATATCAAATATTAAAAAGGAATAAGGGTGCTTTTCATTGGGGGTGAGTTTCACCCCAACTTAGGAGTTTCGAAAAAATAAAAAGTGACTGTTGGAACGTGTGGATCATCGAATTCTACTTCAAAAAACCCCATCTATAACGTACTTTTTGCTTTAATACCCGCCGAGTTAAAGGGATTGAAAACGTTGATTTTTAAGCAGAAGACACTGACTTTTCAAAGGTTTTAAATAAGCAAATTAATCAAAGAGGATCACATTTTCGAAAAAGTTAGTTAATGAAATAAAAATAATCCATGAAATAAAAATTAGTTTAAGCTCATCGTGGTCGAGATACAGTTGGTGCATTTGAATGTAGATCTGAAAAGGGCACGCGCCTCAAATAATCATAACTCTGGTTTAAAAAACCTTTTGACATGTACCTTGAATCAAATTGAAACTTATTACAGTAGCTTAAAATTGTGTTTTGGCTGCTAAATAAAAAATGTTACAAGTAAAATAAAGGCAAAATTTTGATTTTTGACAAAATAAGTGCCCGTTTTTTTGGTTCAGTAAATTCCAAATTGAAAATATAAAATTCCAAATTATGTTTTTTGTTAGTCATTACTATTATGTATACGCTCAATTTTTTTTGACCGTGATGGATGATGCATTATCTAAAAGATTTTACACTTAATGTATTTTGAAAATTTTTGAAATAATGAATTTTATGGCTTTGAAGTTAAAAAACTTAGCAGGGAAGAATCTTACCAAAGAATGTTACCAAAGACAAAAAATGATGGCAATAAATTAAGGAGAATGCTACCGTTTTTATTATTTTTTTTTTAATTGACGCATTTAAGATGAATATAGAAAAACTTACAACCTTTGTACTGTTTTGACCCACCTGACCTTAAAGAGGATTAAAAGACCTTCGAAATCATTTTTTTTTGATGATTTTTAGCGTTAATTGCAAAGGAGATATGACCGAAATAAGACACGCCTCATTTTAGCAAATTACGATATTGCTCGTTTTGCGGTAATTTATTAGTCTCTGAAATTCGTTAATTATTGATATATTAACTTTAGGGGTGGTTTTCATCCTCTTAGGGGTAAGATTAATTATTTTTCTTATTAGGAGTTTTATATCGACCATATTGAGGGTCCAACATAAAATTTTTAATTTCTTACTTCACATTCGTGATCAGCGACTCCAAAAACATAAATAAGTTTAAATAATTTATTCTCAGTACTTGGTTAATTATTGATTTTTTGATTTTAGGGGTGGTTTTTACCCAATAATTTTTCTTATTATAATAAGTGAGTAATTAATAAGTTGTATGTCCTAAAATATACGAATTTGCAAAGAAAACAAACAAAATATGTTTTTCCATTGTACCCCTATTATATCGGCCATATTAGGGGTATCTACAATCGCGAATTCTAAAATTTTTAATTGAGATTCGTAATCAGCGACCTCAAACACATATACATGAATTAACTGATATTAATAACTGACTCTTAATACTTAAGTCAGTATTAAATTTTGAACTTCAGGGGGGGGTTTTCAACCTCTTAGGGGTAAAAGCACATCTACATATTCCTTTTTAATATTTCAAATTGATACCCTAAAGTTTAAAAAGGCGCAAAAAAAATTTACAAGCAGCTATAGAATTAGTTCGAAGTTTGGGTACTTTTTGGCGCATTCTCGCCGGACTCCGGCATTCTTCAGGGTCCTCCGAGAATGTTAGGCTTATCCTACTAGATACACAATGTACTATTCCAGTTACATGTAGATAAAAATGGTGTCATTCCATTGGGAATTGATGATTTAGTACTGAGAACAGGGGTAATCTTATTGTCAATAATTTTCCACCCATTTTGCAGCGGATCTGCTAGAAATAGTTTTGGATTCAGAATATTAATCCAGATAGGTGTATATTTGGTAGTTGATTCGTAATAGGACAGAAGCAATATATGGCTTCTCCTCAATAAACAAACATTTACCAACAAAAGAGTCTTTTACTAACACCTATTACGAGTCAACTACCAAACATATACCTATCTGGATTCATATCTAGCTAGTCTGAATCCAAAACCACTTCTAGCAGATCCAGTGGAAAATGGGTGGAAAATTATTAACAATAAGATTACCCCTGTACAAAACCATCAATGCCCAATGAAATTTTTATCTACATGTAGCTGGATAAAGGTTTGTTAATTATTTATATACACTTGGCCAAAAAATTAGCGCAACACCTAAAATTTCGGACATTATTTTTTGTCTTTTTTGTGGTTAGTTTTCATCCGATTTTCAAAATCTTTTTTTTGTTTGAAAGCCTGTAGTTTTTCATATTTAAAAATTAATTTAAACCCGACTAAGAATGGTCCATATACAGGATGGTGTACAAATCCTAACATTCTGAATTTTTGTTAAAAAGTGAAACACCCTGTGGGATTTCTTACAAGCGGATAACGAAAACTAATGGACCTTAAGGTAACCCTGTGGTATTGTTTACCACCACTCAAGAGCATAATTATACACAGCGCCTCTAAAAGAAAAAAAAACCAAATTAAGAAATGCGGTTTTTCTTTTCTGGTTTCAACTAAATTTAAAATTAAATCATTTTGCATATGATTGTGATGGTTACAATGGTTACTATGGTTACTATAAAGATGCATAGACGTAATCAGAGCCAGGGGTTGGAAAACTAGATATTAGAGTATTATTGTAAGTTTTGTTAATGTATTGCTTATTTATTTGGCGACTTTAATTGAATTAAAATTAATTAAATTCTTAATTAGTGTATTAAGTCTTTGATTAATTAATTTATAATCATTTGTAAACAAACAACCGTTTCCATAGTAACCATCGCAATCACATGTAACATGATTTAATTTTAAATTTAAACCAGAAAAGAAAAACCGCATTTCTTAATTTGGTTTTTTTTTTTTAGAGGCACTCTGTATAATTATGCTCTTGCGTGGTGGTAGACAATACCACAGGGTTACCTTAAGGTCCATCAGTTTTGGTTATCCGCTTGTAAGAAATCCCACAGGGTGTTTCACTTTTTAACAAAAATTCAGAATGTTAGGTTTTCTACACCATCCTGTATATGGACCATTCTTAATCGGGTTTAAATTAATTTTTAAATAGGTAAAACTACAGGTTTTCAAACAAAAAAAAGATTTTGAAAATCGGATAAAAACTAACCACAGAAAAGACAAATAAAATGACCGCAATTTTAGGTGTTGCGCTAATTTTTTGGCCAAGTGTATTTCGAAACTCCTAAACTTTTTTGGTAATATTTTAAAGGTTGTAGTGGCCTGCAGTGTGAAATTACCATGTATCGATTCCTGCGAGTGTGTGGGACATAAAGCCCTTTGTAATAATCCCAAAACCAAGGAAACTCGTCTTATTTTTGAAATAGTTAAAGAATCGTTAGAATCAGAATGCGAAAAATTTAAAGACACTATGTTCAAACTGTTTAAAGCATAATAAATATCATATAAAAGTAGATAATAATTTGTTCAAGTGAAATACATAATATAATTAATATAATGTGATTATACAGTTTATTCATATTTTTCATACAATTGGTCAAATGAAGGTGTTTATTGCGAAAACAGGCGATAATGGGCTTTAAAAGACCATTATAGAGGGGTTTTTTTGAAGTAGAATTCGATGATCCACACGTTCCAACAGTCACTTTTTATTTTTTTGAAACTTCTAAGTTGGGGTGAAACTCACCCCCAACGAAAAGCACCCTTATTCCTTTTTAATATTTGATATTTGACCCATTTTGAATCAAACTATCCAAAAATATTTGAATTTAAAACAGCTATAGAATTTGTTTGAAGTGAGATCACCAAGTAACTGTACTATAAACTATTAAAGCAAAATAAATTCATGTAAAAAATAATATTTCGTTTAAATAAAATACATACCTAATACAGTTTAGTTCGTATTTTTCATACAGTTAGTTAAATGCACGTCTTTACTGCGAAAACAGGCGATAATGGACCTTAAAGAGACCTCTCCTGGTACGCAAACAAACGAATGTCGACCTTAAAAGATCTTGTGCGGGCGCTCCTAAAAAACCCATTCAAAAATTGGGGAGCGGTCATATCAGAAAAGTAAAAAGTGCCTTAGCATCCTGAAATTCCAGTCTACAACGTTATTAAAGGGTGTTTTTTGATCATAATGAGAATAAAGTAGCTAGTGCGGTGTTAAGCGAAAACATTGCCTGTGCAATAAGATACTTTTCACCAGCGTACGATAAACATAGACGTCGCCCGTTTAACTCCGTGCTTTCCGAATAAAATTGTTTAATATTTTGTTCTAATATTTGCCTTACCCTAAAGCATATTTTGCTTTAACAAAAGTAATCCTCGTGTTTTGTAGATTAAAATGGTGAAAAAAAAATTTTTAGGGTATTTTTCACATTTCATCCTCTACAGGACGACCTTTTGACGACCATCGGATTTTGATGTTCCAGAAGGTAACGAATCATTTGAAGTAGGTTTTAGGTTTTAACCTCGAAGTGCAAACAGAAATCACAATTTGATATCATGTGAACTCCACTATCAAGAATCGTCCAGAAATGCATAAAAATTTTCAAAAATTATTTCACGAATACATACCTTCCTCACTTTTGGTGAGGAAGTATTAAGTGATAAAGCGAATTAGTGCATTAAAATGATTACACAAAGATTTGTGAAAGCTCTTTCGAAGAATTTGCCAACTGTAAATATTTTTATGGATAGAAATTTACTTTCAATAATTACCTAAAATTTTCTTACTTAAGCTGCAGATTATCTCTTCTTGCTGCTTTTAAACCATTTTAATTTACGAGAATGGTCTTTTAGCACATTTACAAACAATCTATTTGGCGTACTTATAGATGTATTACTACATGAAGGCACAGAACATCATTAATACATAGGTATTTATTTTATCACCTTTACTAGATACTTTACACAGATTTAAATAAAATCTAATAGGAGTAAGAATGAGCCTTTTCACTACATTCATAAATCCCAAAACAAATATGTTTATTTGAAAGCTAACTGATAGATATTCACCTAGTGCAACTCTGTTTTAAATATAAATCTCACACTGTTTAATAAAAAAATAATCATTTATTATGGCAATTTAAAAGCTTATTTGACCTTGGGCTGAGTGACGTCACGCAGCAGGTTATATGTTGGCAGCATTTGCCAGAATGCCCAGAATGTAACATCACACCACAGCTGACAAATGTTTATAGTTTAGTTTTTTGGTTAAGTTCAGTGCCTTCATCTACGAATTGTGTTTTGCTTTGTTTCTGTACATTATTGGAAGAAAATGGAGCCAAGATTTATTATATTATATATGTTGTTATTTATGCAAGTTGGTACAAAGCACTCTTTAAATATTTTCCAAACAGAAAAATCCAAACTAAACAGAAACCACGATACGACCGTCAAAATCAATTTCAACGCCCACGTTCAAAAAGCAGGGACACAGAGTCATAGAATTTTTTCTGTGGCAGGGAACCAACTTTGCAAAACACCGATGTGTCATGTTCAAGGCCGTCGGGCATTTGACGTCACTTAGGAGAGTGTGTGACGTCACGCACAAGGGCGCGCTTTATTTTCGCACTTTTGAGATTTTTTTTCAATAGAAATCGTGCTCAAAATCGTGCTGAAAAGGCCCATTGGGCTTTTTGATTCATGTAGTACTAGTAACCGCTCGGTTTTTCTTGGATGTAAAATGGTCTTCAGGTTGAATTTGTCAATCAGAATTACTACCGGGTAGTTAGCGGTACCTATTGGTGTTAAAATATAAATTGTAGAGACTTAATGTTTACAAGTAGATGACGTCACTGTGGTTATGCAACCCGACATACTCCAAAAATTTTGTTTTGGAGGAAATTTTAGCGCAAGAATTTTAATCTTGGATTATGACGTCTAATACAAAAAAAGAAATCTTATTTGATTACAAATATGAAAGAGTGTAGTATTTTTGATAATTTTGATAAAACGCAATTGAACATTACATATTGTAAATAAAACCCACGCTGAACTGTAATGTGGTCACGCGATCTCTCTGACCATACAGCCATCTTTGTAGATCACATGTGATCATATTACACCATTGTAGTTTCTATTGCCGTCGCGCCCAGTTACTTTTCTAACGCTGTCAAAATTGACATTAATGAAAATTAAATACAAAAATGGTCTTTAAATTTCAATAAATACGATCGTAGTTTGTAAAGTATAGTATACATAAATCGGTTGTAAAGCAATTACGTACTCATGGAATTACCGCAATTTTTCCACTCGTAGTATGCTTCTTACAACTCTCATTACGTAATATGCTATAACCGCTTCCGTATCCACTACAACGAAACAAGTTGTTTATAGAAAACTAAATAGTAAGGTCACTTGCAGAATATTGTTAACATAAACTGCGGGTAGATGATTTTTTGCAGAATTTTAATTTTGAGCAAATATTCTTTAGATAATAATTGACATAAAGAGATGATGATGAAGCATTAGGTTTCAAATAATTTCTAGGCAAAATTTTGCAAGAAAAAACTACCTAAAATTTATTGAAAAAAAATATATATAGCCAGCTAAACTAAGTTATTCATATTTTAAATCCAGAGTTTTTACGGGGCTGATCATTTATAGATGAAGTTCTCTTCCATGTTAAATAAATTCGAAATATTCAACATGAAGGAAACTATTTTATAAAAGTTATTCATTACTTTGACATACGTGAATAACGCATAAACCAATAAAAAATCTGAATTAACTTAAATTAGGTGCGACTCAGAGTAAAAGGAAAGCGACTAATCTAAAATTTACCTAGTCTTTTTCTTGAACAATTAAACATAATTAAGCGGGAAATTGTTAGCGCGCTGCGTCATCTATCATTCCGTAAACGAGCTACTTCCTTCATTGTAAAGCACAGGTCACTCCAATCTAAGTTCCTGCTCGCGCGTTACAATACGAATGTTTAAATGAATATTTTAAAAAATTTCCCAATAATAAAATATGTACAGATTCTCAAGACACATGAGATTATTATGTGCTTATATTATAAACGTAGATATTTACTATTAGCACAGAAATTTTTATGTACCTACTAGAAAATATTCATTTTATTAAGTTTATCTTTTAACGTAATTATCCACGCTATTCGTGCAAATCAAATAAATGATTGCAATTAAATGAGGGAACCTTCAAAATTCACTTATTTGTGTATGTGACTGCAGTGAAAGATCTTGTTGAGTTGCTTACAAATTTTTAGAATATCCACCTTATTATTATATTAATATAACTTAATTTTTATTGAAGATACATTCTCTAATTTGTTTTATTTAATTTTTTTTTTGAAGGCCTCTTTGTTAAGAAACAATAAAAAAATTAATGATTCCGTACGAACTTACAGTGCGTCAAAGTACGAATAGAAATAAATATTTTCAGATTGTTTGGCAGAGGGTTGAAATTTGATATACATACATTAATCGCAGGAATTTTGTCTATGGGGAAATTTGAATAAAATTTCGTAATACTTCATACTAAAAAAAGTTTCCAAGAGAAGGTAAAGGGCTAATGTTATTACACTTTAACTTTTATATTTATATTTCTTTGAAACTACCTTTAATATAAAGAAATTTTCTATATACTTGCCATTTAAAGATTGAAGGTAGGTTTAAAGAAAGATTGCATTTAGTTATTTTCAACATTACCACTATGAAAATAAGTAAACAAGGAAAAAAATTAAAATAAAAAAATTCGAATTTAGAAGAAAATGTGTTTTTTTTCATTTATCTACCATAACAAAAACAAAAATGAACGTGGCACGCGCGGCGCTTGATCCAAAATCATCACTGTTTTGCCATAAAGCGTAAATTTATGAAATTCTGCAGTCGCGCAACGGGAAATACGTAGAAAAAAATTGCATCATTAAAATTCAGTAATATTGAAACAATAATCCTTCCACCTCCAAAGTAATCAGAAATCTGTAAATTATTGAAATTTTATTTAACCAATATTATTGAAATTTTAAATGTTAAAAAATAAATAGAAAAAGACGTAAAAAGCGTAGGTACCTACTAAACAATTTTTTAAGAAAAATTTCACGCCTTCCACCGTCAAACTACCTTATAATATGGGGATGAACATATAAAAACAGAGCATGATAAAGTGGTGGAAAGTCCATCCCAAATTTCAACTTCTTACCAATTATTTAAAAATGAATTACAGGCCTGACTCATGAGCCGATACCAACCCTTAGACAGTATAGTTTGGTTATGGGATATATTATAATTCGAGGGTTTCCGATGAGAAACTGTTTGATTTTTTCACGAAAATATAATTTAATTACATGAAAGTCATTAATCCTTGCTTGGTGCAAATTATCGTTTCAGGAATACAACGGTGTCCCACTTTTAATGCCCCCCTGCACAACTCAGTTATTATTTATTCGATTTTAACCAAATTGGGATAGATATCAACGACCTTTGGTGTAATCTATTTGAATAAAATAAAACTTATTTTTGTCAGTGGCATGCATTTTTATTAACAAAAAAGGGATAGCTTTTTCGAGTAGTCATATTAGGCAATTTTTTACAGAAAAACTAACGCAATATTTTTAATCAGCATGCTTTGGAACTGTCAAGTTGAAAATTTCACAACATTGATTAAGGGTTTCCGAATAACGGGCCCAGTAAAAATAAATTATTTCAGTCGTAAATAATTGATAACTTGAAAACTGTTTGTGTTTCGAAAAAAAGTCATTCCTCATTTTCAATTTATACTGATTTACTCTATCACCCCATATTTTGAAAAATTTTAAATGCCGTAGTCGTGAATAATTAACTAGACAACAGTTTATTTTTCGAAAAGTAGTTACATATTTAATAATAATAATAATGATAATAATAATAATAAATTGCCTTTATTAAGTGGCGAAGTTCAGCAGAGCTGCTCTTCCACCTAACCACATAAGAATACAAGAATAGGGGAATAGAATAGAGATAGAGTAACCTTTTTTCTTTTGGTATAAAATTGATTTATTATCACATAAGATCATTTTGTATCACTTAATGCCCAAAAAATACAGAACCCGTTAAAATATTTTCATCCAATGAAAAACCTTTGCTTGCAGCATTTGAAACTTTTGAATGTATTTTTACTGGGTCTATTATTCGGAAACCGTTAATCAACATGCTGTGAAATTTTGGAGCATGCTCATTAATAATATTGCGTTAGCTTTTCTGTATAAAAAAAAGTTGCTTATATGACTTCTCGAAAAAGTGATCCCTTTTTCTTAATAAAAATGCACGGCACTGAAAAATTTAAGTTTTGTTAATTTCAAAAAGATCACACTAAAGGTCGTTGATACCGATCCAAATTTGGTTGAAATCGGATAACTAATAATTGAGTTGGGAAGGAGGGTTCATTAAAAGTGGTACAAGTTTTATATAACAATTTAAAAAATTTTTAAATTAGTATTCATAATTTGGATGAGAAATTTGATTAGAACATTTAAATGTAATTAACTAAAATTATATTTTAATTTTCTATTAAAATGTCTGGTTTTTAATTAGTTAATAGTGTTTCGAAAAAACAATTTTCAAAAATCATTATGATAATTTTAAAATATTTAATTATTTACAGAAAATTATATACAGTATATATCACTTTTCACCACTACACCCCAATATCTAGGGCATTTGTTGATCGATTTAGATCAAATTTGGTATACTTCTTTTCTTTCAGATTGTGTTTAAAAAGTTATTAAGAAAACAATTTTTCAAACAATACGCCTACTATGATCAAAAGAAATTGGCAAAAATTAGGAATTTAGATTAGCGATTGAGATAGGGTTTTTGTTTTTACAGATTCTTGTTCAGCATGACCTAAAACGCCTGTATACCAAATTTATTTAAAAAATTTTCATTCTTTTTTTTTTTAAAAAGTAATAAAAAACTAAGATTTCAATAATAAAAAATAATAAAAGTTGAGTTATTTGATATTTTCTAAAAAAAAGTGTCCTAATGCTTAATTAGCGTCATTGTATCACCCGACTACCAAGTTATGTAAATATCCGACAATAAATAACTGGAATAGTAGGGTGATTATTATTGAAATCTTAGATTTTCATTACTTTTTTTTTTGTGAAGGGATGAATATTTTTTAACGAAATTTGGTATACAGGCGTTTTAGGTCATGCTGACACGAATCTGTAAAAACAAAAACACTATCTCAATCGCTAATATAAATTCCTAATTTTTGCCTATTTCTTTTGATCATAGTAGGTAGGCGTATTTAATTTTGAAAAAATTTTTTAATAATAACTTTTTAAACACAATCTGGAAGAAAAGAAGTATACCAAATTTGATCTAAATCGATCAACAAATGGCCTAGATATTGGGGTGTAGTGGTGAAAAGTGAGACACACTGTATATAGATTAACCATTTATGTTGAAAACTATTATTATTGCAACACACTAACACTGACAGTGAATGTTTAATTAAAACGTACCTTTAACCATTTTGATATCGAATCAATGTTTTTATAAGAAAATTAATTAAAATTGTTTCACAGCTACACTTATCGCGAGTATAATTTCTACTGAACTCTTGAGAAATCGTGAACCACAAAGATTAAATGAACTATGGACGGTGTTTTAAAATAACCCGCACAAAGTTTAAATTCATTCTACACAAACACCATTCACTATTTTTTGCCAAGTGAATATATATACACCGATCTATTGTGGTATATAATTCTTGTTTACAGTTTGAACCTTCTTTCCATGTAAATTTATTTATTATTTATGAATGACTAGGTGAATATAATCAAGGTGCTGTATTCAACTATACTGTGTGTCCACGGATGGACGCATGAATAGATGTAAATGATCAAACATTTATTTTCTAACTTGACATCTGTGATCTAAGCCTGCTTGGCCTAAAACTAAGTTGGTTTAATTATTTATACATACATGAGTGTAATTGGTAAGAACCAACTGCCTTCATTTAATTTTTATTACGAAAAGTTGATTTGAATGAAAATTTACATTCAATTTGAAATTATCAGAAAAAAATAGACTTACTTTGATTTTATACTTCGATTATTTTTTATAAAGGCGTTCTTTTTAAGACTGAACAATGCCCAATACTTTACATGGGAAAGTTCATGATTTTTTTCTGAACCTCCCATTCCAGCAAAAAAATTAACAATGAATGATTCCCAATTTTATGAATATGATTTTTAAATATACATTCAATCCTTTACATGGGAAAGTTCATGACTTTTTTCTGAACCTCACATCTCAGCAAAAAAATTGAAAACAGAATGATTCCCAATTTTATGAATATGATTTTATAAATATAATAAATATATATTAATAATTCATTTTTAATCAAAGAGTTGAAATAATTAAAAATGAATATGGTTTTTGTAATTGTGATGCCATTGTAGAGCTTCCAGAGGAAAGGGATGGCGAAAATATACCGATGGCTATAGTACCTAAAACTTGGTTACACTGGGAGCACAAACAAATGAAATATTGGTGGCCTAATTATTTTAAAGTAACCGTGAAATGGCAAATGCAGTAATTAATCAAATTTCACTTAGTGGAAAAGAAGAACATCGTACATTATGCTTAGCAAAAGTTAAATGCAAGTCAAGTAAGTAAATACACTACACGACCTCTAAAATCATTGTTTTTAATTGTTTGGTCAACACCTTGTTTTTGTAAATAGGCAGCCAAAATGGCTTAATGGCTGCATTCGCCAGAATGAGGCGGCACCGTAAGCGGTATGAGGCTGCTGGTTAATATTATGCTGAACGTAGTGCTCACTTTGAACATGTTTGCTAAGCTGTTGCCATTTTTTTAAGCGTAAGTGATTTCTCATAGCCTAGGCGTTCACCAGAAACAAGAAGATTGTAAACAGTTCAGAGTAAGCGCCCACTAAATTTGAGCAATAGCTTAATTCTGGTGAATGTAGCCAATGTTTTTGATCGTAAATGAACATAATTTAGACCAACTTCTTTATATTATATTCATATAAAAGTTGTCAAAACGTGCTCCTCTTTAACATATTATTTAACGACTGTTAACAGCATTATTTTTTAGATAACTATGATAAGACAATGCAAAGGCTAAGACATTTGGAAAAGCAAAGAGATTTTTCCATTTAGTCGTCAGCGCATGAGAAAAAACGAACAATTTTTAAAAATGTTCAATATGAAAGTTCTAGCTCTTCTGATGACAGAAATAATCCAGTGATTCCCAAGTTGTCATCTAAAAATATAAATACTAACATATTTACTGACAACAATCGTGAGGAAAGTAATATTTTTGCAAATTCTCAAGAGAACTCTAAAAAATATCGCAGTCGTTCTCAAGACTCCTCATACCGCAGTCACTCTCAAGATAGTTTTAATTCTGTTGATCATTTAGGTCTAAACGACCAACTAGAAAATAATGATGTGGACAAAACAATCTTAGAGCCAGTTTTTACATTTGAACAGCTTCATAAAGTGGCGAAGAGGACGGAAGATTTGTATAATAGAAATCTGATGTATTCAAGGCAATAAAATTAATATTTTTTAGCTTTAACGCAACGCACAATGCACATGCACAAAATTAGAGGTTCTTAGAAGTGATTTGTAGAATGTTACCCAAATGCTAAAGAAATTAGTTACACCAGCAGAGAGCCAAGATGAAAATATTTACATTAAAAAATTACCTCTAAAAGAAGTTAGTGATTTGGAAGAATTGGAGTATATTTTAAAAGAAGAAGATAATTTCACAGATATGGTAAGAAAGTAATCTTATGCCTTCTTGAATTTTTATTCATATTTTATTATACTCTAAGAACAAAACTATCTCGACAAAGCAAGTTTACCATATTACAATCCATAAAATAGGTTTAATTTTAATTAATCAACATTTACACAATGTTTACTTGTCAAGAACTGTTTTTCTTTCCATTCAGGCGAGATTTATAAAAATTATGAAAAAAATGAATCCTTTAAAACGGTGGTCCGCAACTAAAATATGGTCTACGAGACATTATTTAAACATTTATTTGTTTTACTGAGAATTCAACCATTTATCAAATGGTGGTCCCTAGTAAAAAAGAATGGTTGGAAATCGCCGCTTTAATATTAATGTTTCACGGAAAATTGCAATGATAACTATTGAAATTTCATTTTTAGAAATATTTCCAATTTGAAATTTGTAAATGAAATTCTCACTGATTCGAAGTCTTGTAGTTTTTCTTTGTAATACTATATATAAAAAAATGCACTGATTCTATTGTCATTTTCTTACATATTTTAAATTTTTGCATAGTATAAAGCCTTGTCAGTAATTGCAGGAAAGGACTAGACAGATTGCATAAGGAAGATATTAGTGAAAATGATTTCGCACAATTTAAGTATGAATACAAATTGGTCTGGTCAAAATGGCAAAATTGCATTTAAACAATTTAACAATGTGCTAAAACTTATAATTGGTTTATTTATCTAATCATATAGAAGTTGAATTCTTTATCTCCCACTTTACCAACCTTTGTCATCTTTCGGTTTGAATGCCCTCTGCCATATTTATATATATTGTCATAAAATGTATAAAGAATAATAAAATGGTATTAAAGACTAGATAATAGGGGTAGTTATCAAACCAACAAAAAGAATGTAAATATAAAGTAAATTAAATTAAAACACTTTCTAAAAACAAAATAAATAAAATAATTCATGCTCGATAAATAATTTAAATACAACAAAATAAATAATAATTCAGGGTCAATAAATAATATAACTATAACAAAATAAATAATAATTCATGCTCAATAAAAATTAAAATAGAACAAAATATAATTCATGCTCAATAAAAATAATTAAAAACAACAATACAGAAAAAATAAAATATATAATAGTATATGTACTAAAACTGAAGTTAAACCTTCAGTTTGCAAATGTGTAGTCGAGTTTGGTATAATTTTCGTACTTAACTACAATTTTTTTTTAATTATAGCCGGTTTAAGAAGATATGATCCTAATTGTAGTCAAACAGAAATTGAAATCATTATCAAACAGTGGCCGAGAACAGCATCGGATAGAGATGGTGGAAGAGAGAGAAGAAGAAATAAAAATAAAGAATAGAAATTGTCCAGATAAGGAATATCTCGCTAACAAAGCATGGGCTCCACAGCACACTAAACTTTAGAACGTTTCTACCATCAGGATGAAGAAGAGAAGTTTAGCTGTGAACAAAGTATAAAATGAAGTGACCCCTCTGTGGTATTCGGAACATGGATTAAAAATTGTGTTAAATTTTGTTTTCCAATCAAGAGCCCCTGTACAAAAATCTGTTTTATGTTTAACCATTGATTAAGGAATGAACTCCTTAATTAATGGTTTAACGAAATTCCATGAATCATAATGTTAGCGTGCTAAATCATTAAACCTAAAAGTTTAATGACGAGAAAAGTTAATATTAAATTTTAATTTTAATGGGCATACCTCTAAAAAACAATGACATTGGCAGATAATAAAAAAATATTTCATAAAAGATTCTTAATTTAAAAAATATATATTTATATTTATTATCCATTTATTGCATGGAGAAGCATTTTCTTTGCAATTACAATTATTCCCATTGCTAAATTTTAATAGTGATAGTAATACTCTTTAAGTTTTGTGAGTACTGTGCTTTATTACTATGAAACGTGATATGAACATTTAAAATTTAACCAGCCACCCTTTGATGTATTAAAGAATTATTTTTTTTTTTAGAAAATGTGTTGTTTTATGCCGCAGATAATATATATTTTCTTTTATATTTGTACTTAGTAGGTGTGTACAATCGTATGTTTTGTTAACAGATAGAGATGTTTTTTGTTGTTTCTTGCGTTCTATGATAAATTTTAATATCAAAACAAGTAAACATATGCTTTAAAAGTGGCATATGTTTAAATAAAAGTACCAACATTTTGTATATTAAATAGAACTGTTACCATACACTTTACGTGTAGTTTTAATATGTTTACTTTGTCCTTATAAATACTTTAAATAACCTACCTATTTTAATAACAAAAAATGAGAATTGCCTCTGCTACAAAATACTGAAACTCTGAACTCCCAACTATCGTTTTGTAAACGAAGTTTACTTCATTGGTGGATGATCAGAGTGTTCCATCACCGATGATGCAATCTTCGTTGGTGAAGCGTAAGTCAAGAGTAACGTAGAATTTTGGTGTTTTTGTGGCGTAGGCGATTTCCATTTTTTTGTTTTCACATCAAAGGTACCGACCCACCCAGAGGACGAATAGGTGAATGTCTGCAGTAGGCCGCCACAGTACCAATGAAAATTATGCTTGAATGGCCTTTTGCTTTAAATGCAGAAGGCCTGTAAAATGCCGACAGGAAATATGCTCCGGCAAACTGACGGGCTTTTGGTGTTCCCATACTGGGAAAGTGACTGATGGAAAAGCATCGGCCGCAGTGACCAATAGGTGCTGGCCCATTGATGTTATCCAGTATAAGGCCAACAATGCTATTACTGGGAAGTCATTTAAAGGCCACTAGTTCCCACTTCAAATTCTTTGCTGGGTATTGTCATCTATTTTTAGAGCTACTGGAAGGTATTTGTAATTCGGCTGCATAGCCCTGAATATTGTAGATAATATTCTGTAGTTATTGGCAAAAAGATACAACACTAAAATCTCGAAACCTTGACAGTTGCGCCTCTTTATTATTATTTACTTAACATAGAGATTTAATAAATAAATTTAATGTTTCCTTTATAAATTTCTCTTTTGATACGTCAATGTATTATCTCAAAGATTTTATAAAATGTCAAATATGACTTTAAAACCATTTTTAGTATGCTCTTTTACGTAATTATGTAATTAATTTCATTAATATTCTGCACATGTTATTTTTAAAATAAGTACTTAGTTGTTTTTCCACAATATGAATCAACAAAAAAATATTGTTTACACCTATTCATACATTTATCTGTAGATTTAAAACATCTGACGTAAGACACTTATTCTGAAGATAATTAGATTGTCGATTAATATAGGTCAGAAAAGTTATCACAATATGTTCTGTGCTAGCAGTTACTAAATTTTGTTAAATTTTATGTTGACAAGCAAAGAATTCTCATAAAATTATTTTTTATTGTTACCGGTTTCGTAAACAATCAGATGCTTCACATCGTAAGACACCAGGACTACAATTATTAAAGAAAATGAGTATGGTGATTATATACATAATTGAAATGTTAATAAGTTAATGAAACTTAAGAACAAAAGTACAAACCTAGAAGACAGTTATTCATATTTTATATAGTTGTAAAAGAGTATATAGATAACGGGCTACACATTAGAAAAAAGGCAGACAAACATCCATATCCAGCAACATTGCCATCTGCCGGTGCCGGGTCTTGAACTCAGACACGATAGCACTCCGACCGAGGGCGTTATTATCCTGATAATTCCTGTGGTGCCTTCAACGTTTAATGTCCTACTACTACTATGTCACAAAATAGCTGATATGACATTTGTTTGACATTTTATTTATACTGACGTTAATGAAGGTTACTTGTAATTTATATTGTAGAAATGATTTATTTCCATGGTAATGAGTTCATAATTCCCTAGGGCGTTATTTCTCATATATAAAAATACGACCATTATTGCAAAATAATAGATTAGTAGGACATTAATAATAAAAATGTAATCGAATAGGTATTGTTTATCAATTAACCCAATAAAATCTCAAGTTATGATATTTGGGCCTAAGTCTCTCCGCGATAGGATTCTCCAGTATATACAAATCAAAGTTAATGATGAAACAATTAATACCCCGGAGGCCCTTAAAAATTTGGGACTATATATAAACTATAAACTACGTTTCGATACTCACGTAAATCATATAATTAAAATAACGTTCTCTAATTTAAATTTAATTTATAATAATCGTGAAGTGCTTAACACAAAAATAAAAACCATACTCTGTGAAGGATTAGTTCTTTCGCATTTGATATATTGTGACGTAGTTTATGGCCCATGTTTAACCAAACTTAGCTCCCAACGATTACAGCGAGTTCAAAGTTTTTGTGTCAGACTTATTTACAATTTATGGAAAAGGCAGCCAGTAATACAAAAACTGTTGGAGTTAAGATAGTTACCAATGCATACAAGACGATTCCTACACTGTCGCAGTCTCTAAAATAAATTATTAATGCTAAAATGACCGTAAAATAAAATTCAGATCAGACGTGCACAATAAAATTCAGATCAGACGTGCACAATATTAACACGTCGCAAAGATTTATTAACCATGCCTCTGCACCACACCACTGAATATCAGAGATCATTCTCTTACTTAATCTGCAAAGTTATAAATGCCACCGGATCTAATAAATAACAATGGACCGCATTAGTGTGACGTCACATAATTATGCAGCCGTACGTACTACTACATGACAGACGTGTTGCGTTCAATTTCACCGGAAATTGACCCTTAATGCATATGTGCATAAGGCGACATTTTTTGGTATAGAAACATGGCCTGGAGTTTTATTTTTTTTCTCCTGTGGAAGAAATATATGTATAAGAACTTTCAGTTACCATTTATCATGCACAAGATATATATCGGAAAATATTCAGAAGTATAAAGCATTACGAAAACTTTATTATTAATTAGAAGTTAATAAACTCGAAAAACCAAATAATGTTAATTTATGTAGAAGAATACCATGGTCAAGCCGGTCAAAGACCTTAGAGAAGTCGGTGTATATTACATCGACTTGTTTGCCCGAATCGAGAGCCTGAGAGATGAATTGAGTAACCGAAAATAAATTTGTAATTGTTGACCGTCCCTTTCACCACCACACCCCAATATCTAGGCCATTTGTTGATCGATTTAGATAAAATTTGGTATAATTCTTTTCTTTCTGATTGTGTTTAAAAATTTATTAATAAAAAATTTTTTCAAACTTAAATACGCCTAGTATGATCAAAAGAAATTGGCAAAAATTATGAATTTATATTAGCGATTGAGATAGGGTTTTTGTTTTTACAGATTCTTGTTCAGCATGACCTAAAACGCCTGTATACCAAATTTCGTTAAAAAATATTCATTTCTTCACAAAAAAAAAAAGTAATAAAAATCTAACATTTCAATAATAATCACCCTACTACTCCAGTTATTTATTGTCGGATATTTACATAACTTGGTAGTCGGGTGATATAATGACGCTAATTAAGCATTAGGACACTTTTTTTTAGAAACTATCAAATAACTCAACTTTTATTATTTTTTATTATTGAAATCTTAGATTTTTATTACTTTAAAAAAAAATAATTAATATTTTTTAACGAAATTTGGTATACAGGTTTTAGGTCATGCTGAACAAGAATCTGTAAAAACAAAAGCCCTATCTCAATCGCTAATATAAATTCCTAATTTTTGCCAATTTCTTTTGATCATAGTAGGCGTATTTAAGTTTGAAAACATTTTTTATTAATAACTTTTTAATCACAATCTGAAAGAAAAGAAGTATACCAAATTTGATCTAAATTGATCAACAAATGGCCTAGATATTGGGGTGTAGTGGTGAAAAGTGAGACACACTGTATATATTTTAACATATTTCTTAAATGTGAAATAGGTATGGAAATCCTTAAATAGTCTTTCAACATACAGAAATACTATAAAATTGCCGACAATGTTTTAGTACTACCTATATATTATAGTCCTTATGGACAACGCAATACGGGTCAGATTCCCGTATTGCAGTTTCAGCTGTAAACTTGTATACCAATAGAAGCATTTATTATTGTATAGTAGCTATTATTAAAATATCTAGTTGGTTGCTTATTAAATAAAGATTATTATTATTATTATTAATATAATTTTGAAAATTATTGGTATCTACATATAATAAAATTAAAACTTTGTATTAAAATAATTAATAGTTATTTATGCAACAACTGCGTAAGGTGAAACATTTTCACGAATGGGAATTTTGTCCCATGAGTGAAAAAAGTTCACTTTTCGCACCAATTGCAGACAATATTTTTTCTACTACGGAAATGGACCCAACTTCTCTAATAATCATGTGAAACGTCAAAACTTACCTATTACGTCAAAACTTAATGTCATTTAAAACTGACAATATCATAGACTTAATATATTATTAAGTCTATATGCTATTCACATTTTATTTACATGAGGGGAGGCTATGATATGTTTTTCTTATGTTGTCTCAGGGTTGTCTACTATTTACAAAATATTGAAGTGTCAGATTTAATTGATCGTCACTGTCATTTATTTTTGGCTGAATTGCCAAATTTTTTATTGACAACATTGCTGTGCTTTCTTTAGGGTCTCACTCTGGCAACTATGTAGAACCAATTTGAATTTGTGGTTATGTTTTTGACTTTTCCACATAACCTCAGTAATTAAAACAGTCATTCATACCAACAGAATTCAGATTTTCCAAAGCCTCCCCTCATGTAAATAAAATGTGAATAGCATATATGTATACTATAGTTCATATTTCTTAAGCAGGGAAAAAATTCCGCATTTACAAACGAAATTTGGTATACAGGCGTTTTAGGTCATGCTGAACAAGAATCTGTCAAAACAAAAAGCCTATCTCAATCGCTAATATAAAATCCTAATTTTTGCCAATTTCTTTTGATCATAGTAGGAGTATTTAAGTTTGAAAACATTTTTTATTAATAACTTTTTAATCACAATCTGAAAGAAAAGAAGTATACCAAATTTGATCTAAATCGATCAACAAATGGCCTAGATATTGGGGTGTAGTGGTGAAAAGTGAGACACACTGTATACAGGGTGTTCCACATAAAAGTCCCCAGCCTAGTATCTCGGCAACGGAAAGATATATTTTGATTTTAAAAGAAACAGATGATAGAGCTCATCTATGGCTTCGTCAAGGAGTTCAACTATTTTTCAGAGCAAATTGTAGATGGCACTGAAGTCGAAAAGTTTTTCGTTGGCAGGAACTTTGTAACAAGGTTTATCCGATACTTTGTTCAATTCTAAACAATTTTTGTCAAATGACTATTATTTTTCACAAACTTAATAATTTCAGAGGTATCGGGCCCTTTTTGTATAATAATTCATAATTATTTGTACGCTTGTCCTAAAATAAATCCTGAATGTATAACGAAACTTCATCACAGTAGGCTTTGATAACAAGGAAACAAAATTTGTCTAATATCACTCAAAAATAGAAGTTGACAAAACAGCTAAATGTATATGTAAAAGAAGTGAGAATATTCAATAGCAAAAATCACGAATCTCTAATTTCCAGTATTGATTGGTCTCCTATATATAACGAAGACAATATCCAGAATGCTTTTGAATTATTTCATAGTTATGTAAATTCATGTTTCGAGGCTAGTTTTCCAGAGAAACTAATTAAAATTACAGTAACAAAACGTAATAGAAAAGGCTGGATATCCCAAAGAATCCGTATTTCGTGTAAAAATAAACGTAATTTGATATATCTAAAAAATCAGAGTGGCGATAAAAATTTCATAGGCTATGTCAAAAAGTATTGTAAAACCCTCAAAGAAGTTATAAAGCGCGCAAAAATACTAAATTTATCAAAAGAACTCTCTAACTCGGATAATAAAATAAAAACTACTTGGGACTATGTAACCTCATTCACAAAAAATCCTAAACACGAACTGGAAAATATTACAGTAGTTGAAGAAAATGAAATTATCAGTGATGCCAACGAAGTAGCGAATAAGTTTGCTTCTTTTTTTTCTAACCAAGCTCTCAAATTAACCTCAAGTTTAAAAAGTAAAGCGAATCATATGGAATATTTAAATAAAATAAAATTCAATAAAAGCAACTCCTTTTTCTTTCAGCCAGTAAATGAAATGATATATTAATAATAGATAGGATTATAGGAAACAACTATTCAACGGACTAAAGTCCCGCCTTGCGTTGAATTATACCTACAAATCCAAATGGGTAGCCAAATTTATTATTCGTCTTTTCTACACCAGACACAGACCGGTTTCAAACTTGTTATGTTCTCGTCAGTGTGCCATAGGTATTTGAAAAGACGAATAATAAAGGCAAACCATACTAGTGTCATGACAGACAAGCAAATTAATAACAGCGAAGGATAAAATTATCCCAATGGAGGACAAGATTATCCATCTAGTGGTCAGTTGTTGCTACTAACTGTCGAGACATACAATGTTACTGTGACAGATAGCGACTTTTTAAAGTACCAAAGAGCAGTCGACCTCTAGCCCTGGTGGACTAAACTATTAATAATAGATAGGATTATAGGAAACAACTATTCAACGGACTAAAGTCCCGCCTTGCGTTGAATTATACCTACAAATCCAAATGGGTAGCCAAATTTATTATTCGTCTTTTCTACACCAGACACAGACCGGTTTCAAACTTGTTATGTTCTCGTCAGTGTGCCATAGGTATTGGTCTTTGTCTGGTGTAGAAAAGACGAATAATAAATTTGGCTACCCATTTGGATTTGGAGGTATAATTCAACGCAAGGCGGGACTTTAGTCCGTTGAATAGTTGTTTCCTATAATCCTATCTATTATTAATAGTTTAGTCCACCAGGGCTAGAGGTCGACTGCTCTTTGGTACTTTAAAAAAGTCGCTATCTGTCACAGTAACATTGTATGTCTCGACAGTTAGTAGCAACAACTGACCACTAGATGGATAATCTTGTCCTCCATTGGGATATTTTTATCCTTCGCTGTTATTAATTTGCTTGTCTGTCAGTCTGTCATGACACTAGTATGGTTTGCCTTTATTATTCGTCTTTTCAAATACCTATGGCACACTGACGAGAACATAACAAGTTTGAAACCGATCTGTGTCTGGTGTAGAAGAGACGAATAATAAATTTGGCTACCCATTTGGATTTGTAGGTATAATTCAACGCAAGGCGGGACTTTAGTCCGTTGAATAGTTGTTTCCTATAATCCTATCTATTATTAATAGTTTAGTCCACCAGGGCTAGAGGTCGACTGCTCTTTGGTACTTTAAAAAGTCGCTATCTGTCACAGTAACATTGTATGTCTCGACAGTTAGTAGCAACAACTGACCACTAGATGGATAATCTTGTCCTCCATTAGGATAATTTTATCCTTTGCTGTTATTGAAATGATATATGTAATACAGTCAGAAAACTTAAAAATAAAAAATCCTCTGGATATGATAATCTTCCTATTTCCTTGATTAAAAAAAATATTGAATTGTTAAAAAAACCTTTGGCATATCTAGTAAACCTATCACTAAAATCAGGAATTTTCCCCGACCAGTTTAAAATTGCTATAATTAAACCATTATATAAAAAATGTGATAAAACAAATCTATCCAATTATCGCCCTATTTCTCAACTAACAACCTTCTCAAAAATTTTCGAAAAAGTGGTCGAAGAACAACTAATTAATTATCTCACGCTCAATAATATGCTTAGCGAGGCTCAATTTGGTTTTAGAAAGGAAAGAAGCACTAGCGATGCCACATACTCCATTAATAAATAAGATGCACAATATATTGGAACGCCAAGAATATGTTATTGGTATATTTTGCGAGTTGACAAAAGCATTTGATTGTGTTAATCACCAAATTTTATTAGAAAAGTAAAATTTTTATGCTGTAAGGGGTTTACCTCTGCAATGGTTTGATTCATATTTGACGGGTCGCAAAATATATGTCGAAACCACTAATCATATTAATAATAATACACTTAAAAAAGCACGCTCAAATTATGAAATCATGAAATGTGGTGTCCCACAAGAATCGATATTGGGTCCAATTCTGTTCTTAATATACATAAACGATCTAGTTTTTAACTTTCCTGAATTGTGCTTTTCATTGTTTGCCGACGATACAAGCATAATTGTTAATAATACAAATTTTCTCTCACTCATTTCACATACTGAACAAATATTGAATGAAATAGTGAACTGGTTTCATACAAATAAGTTGCTGTTAAATATAGACAAAACAAATACACTGACGATCAATGGAAGTGACCCAAGAAAAATTTGCATCAACTTCCAACTCATATCTTTTGATACAAGAATCGCAGAGCCATAAATATTTTTAGGTATTATAGATATACGCCTCAAGAATATGTGACACATTTTACTTGTCCTTGTCTCGTTTATTTTTGGAGATACGGTGATGAACGTTGAGCTATGTTTTTCTGGCAAAGTTTGAGGTCGTGCATGGAGTTTCCCAAACCGTTTTCGGATATTACAATATAGTCATTTTGTACCCTCATTCATTGCGTTCATTTTCATTTTTGATTGATTGTGCTAACTTAATTGTTGTTGATTATTTGAGAATTTTTATACAACAAAACATTTTTTGACTTTAAATGCTTACTTTTTTTAATGTTTACAATTAAATCTTACACGTACATAATACACAAATAAAAATTCTTAACATTAAATGTCAATAACGAGTTGGTCCACCTCTTGCTCCTATAACAGCTTGATACCGTCTGGGCATACTGACAATGCAATTATCTATAATTTGCTGATCCACAAGAGGCCATTCCTCTAAAACCACAACAGCATGTTCTTCCAAATTGATAGCTGGTACCATTTGTTTGGGAAGGCGTCTTCCAAGTATGCCCCAGACATGCTCGATAGGGTTAAGATTCGGCGAGCAGGAAGGCCATACCATTCTTGTGATATGTTCTTCGAAAAAATTGCTTACTACTCGAGCACGATGTGGTCTTGCATATATAGAAATTCAGGGTCTCTTTGATTCGCAAAAGGCAATATGATAGGCCGCAAAATTTGATGGAGGTACCTATCCCGCGCATTCACAGTTTCATTTGCGAAAACTATCAATTCAGTTCTCCCCCCCCCCTGTCAAAAAGTCAAAAAATGTACCTACTGTTGTATAGAAATCCTCAAAAAATCAACAACAATTAAGTTAGCACAATCAATCAAAAATGAAAATGAACGAAATGAATGAGGGTACAAAATGACTATATTAGCTAGGTTCTTAAATTCGCTCCGAGATGAGAGCAGAGCGAGAGCAGATTTTGGATCACGTGGTACTCGAGTTCCGAATCGTCGGATTAAATAAAAGAACGGGGAACGATGACTAGACTAGATGCTAAATGACTTGTTTGGGAATATGGGAATTTGTATTTGAACTTAACCTAATTATGTATATTTGTTGCACCTTGCACCTTATCAAAACAATGAGGTTTTACACATAAAAATGTTACAATTCTTTTATTTACCTTTTTGAGCCCTATTTAACTCATAACTTGTTAAAATGACTCTAAATTCTACACCACTTGGATGGGTCATGGTCACTAATTGTATTTCCAATCTATCCATCATTTATTTAAGTAAGTAGGAAAGTTGAAAATTCTAAATACAGCAAAAGTGAGGTTAATCAGAGCACCCACAGACCTAAATAGTAAATAAATTTCTGTGAGAGCAACCCACGGAGTATTTTATCCTTGTTTTGTAGCCAATGAGATTATCCTCCTTAAGATGAACTCTCCGAGCTCGGCATTGTTGCTCGGAGCAAAACAATTTAGCTCGAAACCATCGCCGAGATTAAAAAAGAACACGAACAGATTTACTCTTTCTGCTCTATATGTAATAAAAGAACGACAAAGGATTTAAAAGAGCCAATCGAGCGAATTTAAGAACGTAGCTATTGTGTTATCCGAAAACGGTTTGGGACACTCCATGCACGACCTCAAACGGCAGAAAAACATAGCTTAACGTTCATCACCGTATCTCCAAAAATAAACGAGACAAGGACAAGCAAAATGTGTCACATATTCTTGAGGTGTATATCTATAATACCTAAAAAGATTTATGGCTCTGCTCTTCTTGTATCAAAAGATATATGAGTTGGAAGTTGATGCAAATTTTTCTTGGGTCACTTCAATTGATCGTCAGTGTAATATAACATTTCAAAAATCATACGCTACAATCCATGATGTAAATCTTAATACAACATTTGGGGAAATCTGTTCTACGAAAAGCACTAAGTTCTTAGGAATGTACATCGACAAACAATTGAAATGGGATCTTCATATCCTCCGTTAAATTGGAACAGAATTGGATCAACAATCGACTGTGAGCGTTTACTATGCTTATTTTCACAGCTTAGTTCAATATGGGATAGAATTCTGGGGTTTATCTACGCTAACCAATGCTATATTTGTAACACAAAAACGGACCATACGAATAATTTGTCAATTACATCCAAGACACTCGTGTAGACCATATTTCTCGAAATTAAAAATATTTGCCATAACAAAAAATCTTTATATATATAAAGTAAGTTTGTTAATATTTAAAAACAAGAATCTTATAAAAACTCCATCGGATATATATAATTACGAGACAAGAAAAAATAAAGATCTCATGTTACCAAATTACAAATATAAAAAAACCAGACAAGGTCCATTGTATTTTGGTATACAGTTTTTTAACCACTTACCATCCAATATAAAAAATGCAGTATATCAATTTTTAAAAAACATTTAAAGTTAATATTTTTTATAGTATTTCTGAATTTTTAGAAACGCAATTCACATAGTCCTTTTCCAGTAGATATGTTCTTCAATTTAAACATTATTGTTTATTGTTAATTATTGTTTTTTTCTCTACACCTTTATCTAAGGTTATATTGTGCTTGTTATAAAAAAGGGTAGTTGTACGATATAAAATATTTACATAAGAGCCTCTAGTATTCTACTACTTCTTTGTATTATTTACCTTGTTATACAAGTATATTTTGAGAAATAAATGTATCTATCTATCTATGTTATGACAGTTTGAAATTTGGCAAATTTATGTGAAAATATGGTTCAATATCGTCGGTCTGGAACAAATGTATCTTAAGTCCAAAATGAGCATTTTTCAGTATTAATAGGCTTGCAAAGTTTTGATCTATCGACCATTTAAAGATGCATCAACCTGATTACTGTTTGATCATTTTAGTTTTGATATATATTAGAAATGATGGACATGAGAATAGAAATTGGAAATTCAACATAGATTTTGGAAAATAATGGACAAACGATTATTTTGTACATTAAATGTTGCAACAGAACTATCTTATAATGGACTTGAGACTGTTCTGTCCAAACAAAGATGTCTTGTGACGCAGAAATCAAGCTAAACTTGCATAATATTTTTTTGATTACCTAATTTGTTTCAAATTTATCTGAGCCATTTGAGTAGGAGTAATAATAATACAAAGTAAAACATATTCATATTCAGATAGAATCGTTTATTCATCGGTACCTTACAGCATAAAAACTAAAAAAAAATAAAATAAAACACAAGAATAGAAATAAATATTAAAAAAAAAACATCAGGTACTTTATGTATCTAAATCTAGTTCTTAATTTGAAATGCATTAGGACATTCTTATTATAGGTAGGCTACACGTGTGATAGAAAATTGGCGAAAAATGAAAAATTACGTAAAATTCTAGAAATTGAAATGAAAATAAATAATAGCAAAATAGGTAGGTATAGGGTAAACTTAAGTACTGAGTAACATTATTCAACAAACAATATAATTCCAAATAACAATGTTAGTAATATACAACAAAGTATTCGCTATCTTTAAAAATACCTAACTAATATTCGACTCTTTGGTTTAATCTTCCTCACTTTGTGTTTTGTTACTGTGTTTCAAGACGACGAAAAATCCATGGTACTGGGATGGAATCGCAAGCTCTTGACGACTTTTTTTTAAATGATTGAACTTTTTTGTATTTATTGGTAACGTGTCTTTATAAGCAGGTTGTAGATGAAATGATTCGATAGGGGACAGTTTTTTTCTGGTATGTGACGATATATTGATTTGCTGATAATCATTCTCCCAGTAATTGTACTTGATGTGTATGATGTCTCTTAATTCAGGATTCACCATAATAATTTTCATATGATTCCAGTTGACTTTTGTGTCGCTAGTGGTGAACTGTAGATTGTTGAAACAACTTTTGCAAAATTCTGTGATATCCAGAAACTCATCAATTTCTATCACTTTGTATGGTTTTTTCTTGCACGCGGTTCTGGCAATGGTATACCATTGAGCTGGAATGAAAACGTCAACATTTCTGGATACTTTTTCTACATTAGAATGAATGGAATCTCCCTCATTCTGTGTATGACCTTTCTCTAGAAAGTTGTGTGTAATTTTAATTGAAAATGTTACCGCACAATATAGGTACATTGCCACGATGTTACGGTTTCTGTTCTGGCCCCCGCAATTATCCGAGAAAAAAGAGAATTTGGTTTTTCCTTCATTTTCAATTTTCTCTTTAATAAAATTGATCACGCACGTAGCAATCTCTGTCGAGCCTCTCTGGCCCAAGGCTTCATGCCACATGTAGCAATATCCCTGGTTATCCCCCAAACTATAAAAGGTTAGGTTAGGTAGACAACTTACTCCTATAATATTGTTCTGACACTTCGCACTTTGGAGTTGACAAAACTTGCTCTAAGTCGAATACCGCAGAGCAAAAACTATTTTCGTTCTTCGCTTTCTTTTTGTCGCACCATCAGTATTAGAATATTGAAGCTTATGCAAACCTGCGATTTCATTTTGCGAACAAGTATTGGAAAATGTAGATGTACACGTCTGTAGTGCAAGATAGTTAGCGATTTGAAAATTTTCTTCAACTGGTAGGGCGCTCGGCTGTCCAGTAATTATCTTGAGACTTTGTTCATACGCTAAAAAAGATTATAAGTTGTTTAGATTGGAAGAACACAACATTTTTACGATTTTGACTTACTTGGAGCTTGCTGCGTTAGTTTTGTAGCATTAATAGCCAGTTCTAGCAGCTTTTTGCCACGATTCGGAAGCATTGTTTATGATTTGCACGTAAACGCGTGCTTCTCACTCGAAATTCAAACAAAACTAAACGGTCACATGCAGTTTTCCAGTCAGACATCGGATAGTGATGATGGACGAGCCAATTATATTCATCGATACACATCAGGAGACAATAACTTGCCAATCATATGCTACCAGCCATGACGCATGCAGACTAATAATTGTTGAAGAATGGACGATACTTCTGATTGTTCCATCAGCAAACATGTCATCATGAGATAGTTTTGCACCAAGTCTGAAATGTCATTCGAAAACATCCTTATCGTATGTCCATTGTAAGATAGTTCAGCACCAAAATAAAAATTCAAGCGGGACATAAGATATATCTGCACTGAAGTTATATTTCATTCAAATTGTCAAGTACGTCTCAATAGTTTTGCACACATGTAAAGACCATCAGGTAAGAGATCAGAAGCATCTTATCTCAAAAATGACAAATTTCGACATACGATAGTTCTGATCCAAGCCGACGATATACTAATCAAGAAAAGTACGATCTGCTTGTTGAACCGGATTATATTTGTTGCTTACTGTTTTTGGTCTTCATCTTTATATTATTAGAACACTCAACTTTCCGTATTTCCAGTGGCCAATCGTCAATCGTTTATCTCATTGGAGGAATCGCAATTTATACAAGTACCGCCATTCGATGCTAGGCGGCGGCTGCAGTGCAAATATCCGGTGCAGTGACCTGTAACCTATTTTCACTACCCTGTCGGTAGCTGTCTCTGCTAGATGGCAGTGGCGCTATTTTTTGAATAGGTTATTTGAAATTTGGCGCCGATTGGCTTTTTCGGTTCACTTTTTATAAATTCCTTTTTGAGAAATTTGCAGGCGCTGATGGATGTTTTTTCGTCCAGAGGGTTATTCACGTGTGGCTGCAGCGACAATAAAACAACTTTGTTGGTTTTATCTTAACTAATTTATTGTTTGTTAACATAATCTAATTTAAGGACATAGTGTTTTTTGTAGGTATGTATAATTTAATCTTTGTTATCGACATATTTTTCTGTTTTGTGCATCCTTTAAATTTTAAATCTATTTTATGTAGTTGGTATGTCCCGTCCAATCAAGGGTTAGTTCTTTACACTGTTTAAATACATTTATTGACTGCCAGTTTACTCTTTTGTGACCACCTCAACCCCTGAGACCGTGATCCGTCTCATCTTTTTGGCGCCCAATGTGAGGCCACAGGAGAAACAAAAGGCACGACATGAATACTGACAGTGAAACGCCATCAACGAGCCATACTTACAACCTAAGGAGGAGAGTAGGCATAAATACTGTTGCTCAGGAAGAAAATGCACGAAGGATTCTGGAACCGCAGATGCGACAAACACTACCATCGACACACCTTTATAATACAGGTAGGAGTATTCCATTATCTTTTCCTGAGCCTGTTGAATACAACCAACCACCGCCTCATCACCTGGCTGGTGCCAGAGCTGCTAATATGATGCTTCCGAATTTTCTCGCCAATCCATCTGGAACATCACAACCAGGCGATTACCAATTCCCGGTTATTCCAGCAGAAGCGATCAGTCGGATTGTAACAGAGGCCATACAACACCTCCAGGCACCTAGTAGAACTAATGATAATTCAGATAGTGATATCAATAATGTTAATAGGCTTGTTAAAGTACCATTGGGTTTAGGAACCAACAAAAAGCTTCCGGTATTTAACGGGATTTCGATTCATCCGGTTGAATTTGTAAACCATCTTGAAACCGGTTATGATGTCCACAACACGCGATATAATCAATTTAAATATTTATTATCGGATTCTGGGCGGATGCATTTTTAGAAAAATTTTATTTAAAACCGAATTCCTGAATAATTTTTGGAATGATATATGATCAGTGGAAATGCAGGACTGAGATAGAAACTAAAGAGTACGTAGAAGGAGAATAATTTGTAGATTTTATGAATTCTGTCATAGTGTTATCCAAACATTTAAAACCTGCCTACCCAGACAGAATGTTGCTGGTTACGATTGCGAGAACCTTACCACCGAATGTCTCCGGTTTAATTGCAAACAGTAACACTTTGTCGGAGGCACTTGCACATTTAAGGCGTGCTGATAATTATTATAATAAAACAACTTAAACGTCAGTTACCTTTGATAAAACTAAATATGAATTTCAAAATAAAACTAAATATGATTTCCAAAACAAAAATAAATATGATCCTAACAACAAAAGTAAATATAATTCTGAAAATAAAAATGAAAGTAATTCTAAAAATGTAGCCTCAGTAAATTTGGATACTGACTATGAGTCGGAAAACTCTCCAACCAGTTACGGGGAGGTTCAACCGTAGTCAAATTAATAGAGCCTTTAATCTGGAAAATAATCCCCTTGATAATCTGCTCGAAGAAGACTGCAATTTTGACCATATCCTGCTTGAGACACGACCACCAATCATAAGTATAAATCTTTACAATCTAACTTTTCCGGCCTTAGTAGACACGGGAAGTCAAATTTGCTGTCTATCTGAAATTGTCTGGTCACAACTAGCAAACTACCACTAGGTTATTCCGATATTTCCATGTACTGGCGTAAGGGTCCCCAGCGCATTTAAAGTAAAACAAAAACGGGTTAATTTACAGGTAAACCTCACACTTAAAATTGTGGACATTGAAATAACACATGAATTTCTAATGATAAGTAGGCTATCTTATATAGGTGTTGATTTTTTGCATTTAGTGTATGCTAACATTAACCTAAATGCAGGTAAGATTTTTTGTACTTTCAATAATCATGATTTTGTTATATCCGAAATACGAAATGAACATCAATTTATGGACACTGAATCTGTACAAATTAAAACAATTATGGCAAAAAAAATCTATAGGGTTAACAGACTTGAGGTAAATAACTTAACAGAGTTCGATGAAGTTATCGAAAACTGCCCTGTAACTAGAAAACAAAAAATACGGTTTAAAAATCTTTTAGACAAATATAAGTCATTTTTTGCAAGTAAATCAGGTTTAACGCATTTGTACCAACATGAAATCAAACTCCTTGATGATACTGGTTTTTTCTTTATCCAATACCACTAGCACATCGTGAAGTGGTACAGAAAACTATTAATCAAATGGAGGAGTGGGGGGTAATTTCCAGAAATTCAAGTCAATTTATATTACCGTTGATGACCAATTTAAAAAAAGATGGGTCAGTCCTTCGACCATATAGGAATAGACCCCGTTTGTTTACGTTTTGCGTCTACAATCGTAAAAGGGAACAATAGCGGGTCGGGGAAGACGAGTAGAGTTCAATTCCATGGGTGTGTATGATTTATATAGGGGGCCAATATCGGCAAATGCATTTTGTAAATGAATTGTAGAATAAGAAGTTGCTGTTTTCAATTGTACGTCCTCTACTTTCAATCCCAAAGCATCTAACCAATTTTTTTCTCGCATGAGACTCTTTAGGAAACACAACAAACATTTAACAGAAACATTTTACTATCCCTTTTCTACGCTCATGATTTATGTTTACTTACCTGTGGAAAGGTCAACCACATCCGCTAACACAATATTTCTACAATTAATAAAACATTTATTCACCATTCTGAACAATAAATACATCTTAGCAACTCAAATAAAAATAATTTACAGAAACAAATGAAACAAATAGCAATACGGCGACCAAGCATGTCAAAATTGTCAGAAATGTCAGAAGCTTGTACACTACAGGGTGTTTCCTATAAAACTATACCCCCCCTTATTTCGCTCAATTACCACCGATTTTAATTTTTCAAAAACCGGCCTAACACAGAATTCTCCGTAGCTTTTGAATATGCTATCACTTTTTTTCCTACTTCAACCGTATACGAGGGGCAGAAACAAGTATGGTTTTTTTAAATGGAACTATATTTTTACATATTTGGATTCGCCTCGTCCTTCTGATTACAAATATATATGACACTTATATATTTGCTATAAAAATGGCGTAAATAATTGAATTTAAACTTAGGGCGTTTCCTTCAAAACTACACCCCCCCTTATTTCGGTCAGTTATTAACGATTCAAAATTTTCGAAACCTACACATAGAATTTTTCGTAGATTTCATATATGCTATTACTTTTTTTCTCCCTTCAACGGTATACGAAGGGTGGAAAAAAGTATGTTTCTTTTATGGAATGCCCTATATTTTTTTACATAATATTTAGATCCACCCTACCTTTCCGATTATAAATATATATAATACTTTATATATGTAAAAAAATACAGGGCATTCCATAATAAAAAACATGCTTTTATCCATCCCTCGTATACCGTTGAAGGGAGAAAAAAAGTAATAGCATATATGAAATCTACGAAAAATTCTATGTGTAGGTTATGAAAATTTTGATCCGTAAATAATTGACCGAAATAAGGCGGAGTATAGTTTTGAAGGAAACGCCCTCAGTTTAAATTCAATTATTTACGCCATTTTTATAGCAAATAAATAAGTGTCATATATATTTGTAATCAGAAGGACGAGGCGAATCCAAATATGTAAAAATATATAGGGTGTTCCATTTAAAAAAACCATACTTTTTTTGCCCCTCGTTGAAGTAGGAAAAAAAGTAATGGCATATTCAAAATCTACGAAAAATTCTGTGTTGGACAGGTTTTTGAAAAATTAAAATCGGTGGTAATTGACCGAAATTGACCGAAATAAGGAATACCTGTAACTCCAGACAGTAAAAAATATACTGGTTTTATTTTTGGCACACGTTCATATGTTTTTAATGTATTACCTTTTGGTATTTCAAATGCAGTTTCAATCTTTACGCGAGCAATCGATGTAATTCTCGGTAATGAATTTAATGATTTCGTAGTAGTGGACGATTTGCTAATAATGAGCATTACATTTGAAGAACATTTATCTCATCTAGAACGTGTTTTTCAAAGATTTACCGAAGCTGGTTTCAGTCTAAAATTTAAGAAATGCAATTTTTTAGCAACGAAATTACGTTTCTGGGTTATGTTTTAACTGAACAGGACATTAAACCAGATAAAGAACGTGTACAGGCTATAACAGATTATAAAAAACCAGAAAATATTACCCAATTATTTACGATGTAATTCATTTTTTGTGTTAATGGATTTTACTAGACCATTTGTTATCCATTGTTTTCTTTTAATCTCATTTCGTTTTTGCTTGATAGTCTTTGTATATTTTTGTAATTTTATCACTCAATAGTTTAACCAGATATGTTGCTAACTCGTTGACATTTTCTATTTTATAGTATGTAGTCCAATCAGAAGTTTTTAATTCTTGATTCAGATTTTTATAATTAATATATTTAATGTGTTTTGTATCATTTTTTGCAGAAAAGTCATTATTTGTACTAATACCTAATATAGTTGCCTTGTGGTCAGTAATACAAGTATCTAATACAACTGAGGTGACACTTCTTTCTAAATCATGCAATCTGTTTTTAACAAAAATATGATCTATACAACTTGAGGAGTCTCCCTGTATACGTGTGTCTTTATTTATTACTGATACGTAGTTATATTCACTTAATGTGTCTAGATAATTAGAAATTATATCATTTTCGTTATTAATATTTAGGTTAATATCACCTACTATGACATGATACTGAACTAACATATTTTTTATTATCCAGAAAAATTTTAATTTGTATTGCCTTACACTGATCAATAAACACAATTTTAGAGGTATAATTAATTGTTTTCTTTAAGAACACTACAACACCGTCATTTTTGTTTATTTCACCCTGGTTGTATATCATTTCATAGTCCATAATTTTGAATAGGTTGCAATCATGAATTTTGTAAGTTTCAGTTAAAATTATGCATTCAAATTGATAAGGTAATTGATTTAAAAAAACTTTTAATTCATCTAAATTAATTCTTGTATATGCTCCTCACGTTTTGATAGAATAATTTAAATTCTTTATTTTTTTGCATATTGCACATAACCTTTTTAAAATCTGTTATATTGTCAATTTGTAAAGTGTAAAGTGGTGTATAATTACAGTCTCTTATGTATTGGTTCATTTTTAATTAGATTTTTTTTTATGTTTGTCGATCAAACCAGTCTTTATATTAAAACATTTTATATATAATACTCAGTGGCGGCTGCTCCATAGGTGCTGCAGAACTGCCAAAAATTATAACACCCAGAACCCACGTTGACCACATTTTTAATAATTTTTTTAATGAATATAATTTATCATCTACACAAATGTTTGAAGTCCAGCCCTGTCCGTTAATACAGGCGCTCGCCGTACGGTCCCCACCAGCCATGGTTGAGATAAAACATGGTTAGTTTTATCTCGGCTCGATTTTCGTACTGTACTGCGCAAGTAGAAAAACTTGTTGAGTGCCACTAAATAGCTATATGTTTTCTGCAAAGTTGGAACTGTCAACTGTCAAATAACAAATTGTCAAATCTGCAAGAACGTTAAGTTTGGTTATTTGAATTTATTAATTTAGTCTGGTGGTATCAGTTTTAATTGAAAAATGCACAAAGGTCATGGAGGACTCCTTTAACCACGGCGAGAAATTGAAGAGGATCAAATCTTTGACAATGTAGCAAAATAAAGATGCTTGCCACTTTTGCCAGCTATGCTATTCATTCTCTCATTTGGACAAGAACTTACTTACATTTATCTTTGTCTACGAGAAATCAACAGAAAAATACAAGATAACTCTAGAAAAACAAACAAGATCACAAAATTTACAGGATTCAAAAAATAGTTATATTATGCTTTATATTATGTAGTTATTATTATGTTGTCCCATGTCCTTTTTAATAGTAAGTAGATTTCAACTTTGTTGAATATCCCTTCATTACTTTAAATTATATATTCTTTTAGTGAATATTATGAACCATTATGTAAACATTATCTAACATTCATAATATTCAATGAAACTATTTATTATTATTAATTATAATTATATTAAATTATTTTCAATTACTAAAGTCTACAACTGTGAAATGTTACAACTTTTATTTATTAAAAATCATGAATAATTTCAAAGCTTATTTCATATTATGTCAAATACGTTCTAATTAAAAATGCAGGTAAACACCACGATAATAAGCACGGGCCATATATAAATAGGTAGATTTTCAATTTGTGGTACTTGATTTCAAGATTAGAAGAAACGGCAAAATCTGCCAAATTATTCTACTTTATATTTAAAATTCGCGCCAAGATTTCTACTTGATGACGTAGTCCTAGCGGTAGTCAAAATGTGCGCCGTGACATACCATCTTATATCTCTACCATGCCCACCAGCCAATTACTAATGCAGTGAGCCAGCAGTATAAAATACTAGATCATATGTATTCCATCTCGAGTAAATAGCTCAGCAACATTGAGGAGCTGTGCTCGACACTGTAATAATATGAATGTTGCACGAATGATCACGACACGAGTATCACGACAACGCGCGAGGTAGAGAGTTGGTAGGCATTTTACGTTATAAAAAGTGCTGCATTTTCCCACAGTTCAGCAACGATTTTCTTGTGTGTTGTGACTGTTTGTGTTTTGTTTTGTGTTAATTAACGTGTGTTAAGTGTTTGAGGTTTGAGTTTTTTGTTTTATTGTGTAAAAATGGATGTTATATTCAATATACTTAGTAAAGACTCTTTGAAACTTACGTATGAAGAAAAATTGCGGGTAAAAGACAACGGCCGTCCTTTGCCGGACATTAACATTGAAGTGGCGGGCAGTAGCCGTGGAAAAACATATAAAAGACAATTTAATAGGGAAATATATCTGAAAAACAATAGGATATGTGGTTGTAACAGGAGAAATGCTCTATTTTGTTTTCCTTGTGTCTTGTTTAATGGTGAAAAAGCATGGTCGGAGACAGGGGTAAGTGATTTGGTGCATTTAAATGAAAAAATAAAAAAGCACGAGAATTCAAAAACACATATTTCCAATATAATGCAGTTGAATTTGTTTGGAAAAATTAATATTCAGGCTCAACTTGATTCGGCTTATTGGACTAATATTCAAAAACATAATGATGATGTAACAAAAAACAGATACGTTTTGTCTAAAATCATAAACTGTATTAAATTTTGTGGCGCTTTTGAATTGGCTCTTCGTGGTCATGATGAATCTGAAACGTCAGAAAATCCAGGTATATTTCGCGGATTAATTAATTTTTCGGCAGAACTTGACAATACTCTACGTGACCATCTGCAAAATGCAAGCGTTTTTAAAGGTACTTCTAAAGAAATACAAAATGACCTTTTAGACTGTATGCTTAATGTGTGCCATGAAGAAATAACTCGAGAAATTGATGAGGCGCCGTTTCTTGCAGTAATGGCAGACGAAACTACGGACGTTTCTGCAAAATTTCAGATATATAAATACACCACATGTAATTACGACCCCCTTCATCCCAGAAGGCTGAGCCTTGTGCGGGAGGGGGCTACACATTTAAAGACAAGGGACACACATCCAATATCCGTGTATAATGGAAAAATCCCTCTCACAGTATTCTCCATTGCCACGACCGGGATTCGAACCCGGGACTTTTGGGTGAGAGGCAGATACTCTACCATCTCGACCATCAGTTACCATAGATGGTAACAATTTTGCGTTATACAACCAAAGACGGTGACCCTGTTGAGCGTTTTTGGAATTTCTTACTACCACCGAAACACGATGCTGAAACGTTGGCTGAAACATTAATAGGTGTAATAGATCCTCTATTAAAAGGTGCCAATAATAAACTCATTGCACAAAGTTACGACGGCGCCGCAGTAATGAGTGGACAACATGGTGGAGTTCAGGCTAAGATCAAGGAAAAATATAGTAATGCTCATTTTGTGCCTTGTTATGCACATCAATTGAATTTAGTTATGTTAAAAGCTAGTTCAGTAAATTCACAGGTCAGGGTTTTTTTTTGGAAATTTACACGACATTCCTGAATTTTTTAGTCATTCGCCTCAACGAGTAGCTGTGTTGAATAACATTGTGGGAAGAAACGTGCCTCATTCTGCTCCAACACGTTGGAATTTCAATATTCGAACTGTCAACGTTGTATATGAATATAGAGACTCACTAATTGAGTGCATGGAAGAGTTAGAAGAAGATTATAACGCAACAACTTGCCATCGGGCTTCAGGTATTCGACGTATTCTGCAGGACCCTATATTTATTTTTTGGTTGACATTTTTCCATAAAGTCATGCCACACGTCGATATATTATTTAACCAGCTTCAAAAAAGGCAAATTGATCCGACAGAAGTTCAAAGAGTGACAGATGTATTCAATCATAGTGTTGCTGGCATTCGAGAGAAGATAGACACTGTTGTAGATGAAGCATCATCTAATTTAGTAACTGGTCCTACCGAAGTAAAAAGAAGACGTTTGAATAATAATAAAGTAGATCATCGTGTTGCCGCCTTAGAAGTCTGTGATATAATTATAAATAATGCAAAAGAGCGTTGTGCTTTCACAAATCACCTGGTAGCAGCAACCCTTTTTTCTTCTGAAAAATTTGTTGATTATTTTAATAAATTTCCCGATAATGAGTTAGATTTAACTTGTTTAGCTTATCCAACTTTAAATAAAGAACGTCTAAAAACAGAGCTGTCTGTTATATATTCTAATAGCGAATGCAGAGAATTACGTGGTGCTGTGCCATTTTTGAAATTTTTGATTTTGAATAATTTGGATGCAACACTAGGAGAAACAAAGAAATTGTTACAAATTCTTGTAACAACACCCATGACCACAGCCGAAGCTGAACGATATTTTTCAACGCTTAAACGCATCAAGACATTTTTGAGAAATTCCATGTGTGAGGATCGTTTAACGGCTCTTTCAATGTTGTCAATAGAAAGAAAATTTATTTCCAATATGCCAAATTTTAACGAAAAAGTAATTGACAAGTTTACTGCTAAGAAGGACCGACGGATACCATTAATGTACAAAAAACTGCATTAAAGTTATGTGTTAATACTCGTGGACGACGTGGACTCGTTCTAATATTTTCTTTGCATTACTTCATTTTACCTCATGCAAGACCCAGTGCCTCACCAGTCCCACCACCAAAAAAAAGGTAAGAAAGGAATTCTCCAAATATTTTTTAATTATTGCTAGGGAAACCCATTTTTCTAAAATACTGTAATCACTACTGAAATTTCTGAGGTTCATTTTAAGCGCTTTGACCTTGAACCTTGAAAGCTGAAAAATGCAATTTTGAAAATATTTAAATTAATATCAAGTTTAATACAAATTTTGAGGTACTTGTAAAACACAATGACCTTGAAAAATCTGAAAAAAGTTAAAATTGAGAGAAAAAGAACAGCAATATCAAACATTTAAGCATCACTCTGACTTTGGACTTCTTTTTGTGACCTTGTATTAATTTTTGTTTTAGATCCCATTGGCTTTGTCGGAGTAATATCTAGATTTCGCTTTTTTTCATCTGCTTTCAGTTGTTGTTCGTTGGAGATATCTTGGATCACTGGAGTTAAGATCAGTCTTGATGGCGCACTATGGTTCTTTGTGTTTGATATTTCACTATGATTTTGTTCAATTTCTACATTTTTTAAGCATTTCATAACTATATTCTTCACCATTTACTGAAAATATATCGCCTTTTATAAAAGCTATGTAATGTTTTTCTTTAGCAGCTTTGAGCTGCTCACCTAAAAATTTTCTCCTCTGATAGTCCTCGGGACAATAATCTTGCGAGAAAAAGATTTTTTTTTCCTTTAGCCCCTGTAATTGCTTCCTAGCATTGGTTAAAATGTCTAGTTTTAGTTGATAATTTACTACTCATACTACCGGACGAATTTTTCCTTCTATTTCTTTCCCATTTCTATGTATATCTTTGAAATCATTAAGGGTGCATTGAATTGTGCATGTAACTTGTTGCAAAGCAATTTTAGAACATTATGCTTTGTTTCTTTTTCACTTCAATTCCATAAATAATTAGGTTAAATTTTTTTGCTTTTCTTTCTAAATGCAATAATCTGTGTTTCAGTTCCTCGTTTTCTTTTTCTAGCTTTATATTTGATAATTTTAGATTCTCTAATTCCTTATTTACGTCGTTTCTAAAGGCTTTAATCTCTTGTTTTAGTTCTCTATTGCCATCTTGGATTAATTGATATAAATCATTTAATTTAAAGACATTTCTTTATTAGATAATTTAATGCAACAACTTTCTTCGTATAGAGATAAATAATAACTAATAATCAGTTTCTTAGGATCGAGCGAGCCTAGTTCGACTGGTATGAATACTACACAGCTACTTGCCTATGCCTACTTTAAGCGATAAGTTTTTACTTACTATTTATCTTTAGTTGCAGTTTTCCTCCAATTACACTTTAAGAGCTCTTTCACACGCGGATACTGAATGCGAGATACAGTATGCGGGATACAGAATCGCGGTCAAAGTTTTGCCGGCGACTGTATCAGATACACGGGCTTTAAATTCAGTCAGTGTGAAAACAATTCCAGTGCAATACAGTTATGGATGTTATAGAGTACGTTATGCTATCGAATATTTTAAACAAAAAGGAAAAAGTAAACCCACCATGTGGGTTCATGCAATAGTGGAATTACGGGAAGTCAGGGGAACGTATAATTATTTATTTTATCGAGATTTATTGGATGACTCAACAAAGTTTTTTTAATAATTTTCGGATATATCATTTGAAGAACTGTATAATATTTTGAAAAGTAAATTAACTAAAACTCTTTCTGCTGAACTGCCATCATTTCCTCTAAATTATAGCACTCTTGTTTGCAAAGTTCCAGCTAAAACTGCAGTTTCTTTATGTCTACAAAATACCTAGATGAAGTGGGCTGTTTCCCATAAACAAGGATCTAGGTGCACCAAACAAATTTTTCTTCGTCGAATACCATACACTCCATGATTGAACTATGGAGTAACGTGCTCATACCTCATTCACTATTAACAATATCCTAATCCTACCCCTACGTCTATGATATGACGTGTTCTGTGTCTCAAAAGTATGCGCGTCTGAAAAGGTTCCTATGATATACATGATAATTTACTATTCTCCAGTATGCGAGATACACAATTTGTCGCCAGCGGCTGGATGGACGAGATACAGAAATTTGGTGCAGCGCCTTGTGAAAGGCTCCATTTGAACGTATGGTTTGTTGGTATCTCGGATACGCGTATCTCGCATACAGTATCCTCGTGGGAAAGAGCTCTAAAACATTAATATCAAAAACCAACACATGTTGCACATTCATTAGGGACTTTACAATTTGGTGGTACTCTACTTATGATTTATAATAATTTTCAAACTGCTAGAGGAGTAGTTGTCCTTTCAAAATACCACACCAAGTGTTTATCTTTGTTGAATACCTCTAATTCTAACTGCGTGTGAATTTGTAAAGACCACGTGTGCTCGTTAGGACAATTATTGTTATTTTCATTTCTCGTAAACATGGATTCATCTGTCCTGAGCGGCACTAATAAAGTTAGGATTTTGTTCATTCTGTTCAAGTAATCAATGACAAAATGCTAACCGCTGTACCTCGTCGCTTGGCTGCAAGTGGTAAAGTAAACTCTTTGGTAGTGGTACGGATGTAAAACTTCTCGATTAATAGTTCTCCATACAAAATTATTCGGCAATTGTAACTGTGTGGAAATTATTCTAGTACTGGTTGTTGGATCATCAACTACTGCATCGATAATGGCAATTTCTTGTACAACAGTGTGCTGAGGATGTAGTTTAGACCTTCGCTACGGCGTTTATTAACTGCACATTCACAAAGCCTTCGAAATGCATTTGAAAAAACTTTACGACAAGGTTGTCGTATATTTGGATATCTTACATTGTATTCCCTGCACGCAGTTCTCGTGTTACCATCACAGTACCCATAAACATAAATAATGTCAACAATCTCTTCATTACTAAACTGCATTTCAGTACACTTTATAAAAATAAAACACTAACAAAAAGTCATGCAACGTAGAGAAAAATAATTAGTTGATCACAAGCTGTCAAATATTAAACTAACTTTTATTTTCACAGTTGTCTTAGTTTTCCATTTTTTGAAATATTTCTTAAACTAAGTCCGATATGAAAAAAAGTTATTCTTTGTTTTATTCTTAGAATTCGATTTTACGTATGACATTTCGTTTTGGCAATACAGTTACCAAACACCCAGTATGTATTTATAATAGAGGTTCTTTGATCGGAAGAGGGAATACTACAGAGTATATTCCCACTAAACCAAAAACATCGCAAACTCGTGAAAATGATATTATCATAGTGACTGTGACATCGTACTTTATGTAGGCAGCCATTTCATGAAAATTTGTTACTATGTAACCACACAGTAATGATTAATATAAACAAATTATGCCATATTTATTTCACTTTAAGGTAACTGAATAGAATTGGTAATGAAACGAAAAAGACACTACATTCTTGCTTAAATAATGACTTAAGAGACTACTATTTTATTAAAATATAATCTATACTGTACCTTAGAATCATAGTAGTTATAAAATGTTACTTTTTCGGTGAATGTCATGTTGTGCCATTGATGTTTGTTTTTCGAAATGCCACCATCCCAGATCCTAGGACTGCCTAGGTTGGTGGAATCTCAAAAAAAATAGCATCAATGACCCAACGTGGCATTCACCGAAAGGAAGCCATCACTGATGGATGCCTTCCATCACCTTTTGTCATCTCACTCCTGTGATGTACTTGATGTTTCACTGTTTACCTATATATACTTCATTAAAAAATCGAAGAAACAATTATTGTTTATACGTTTTCTCAATATTTTGATGAGAAATCGTAATGGACAGTAAAATACCACATGAATTCATAAATATATTATATTAATTGAATGAAAAATTATAAAATTTACATAGTAACAAAATTTTTAGAATTGATTTTAAGATGGGAAATTTCATAACCTCACAAATCCTTAATTCAATATTTACACAGATTCTTCTATTATTCCAAAAAACACACGTCATACCCTCATAAATATTTATACACATTATTTAGTCATGATACAATAATACAAGATATGATCAATCGCCGTCCGAAATTTGTCTGCTTTGGCGCATGACGTTACCTGGAGCCACAAATTTAAATTTATAGCATTGTAGTTCATGATACAATGTTTATTGTATCATGATTATATGGACTACGCGAGTTAGGGATTTTAAATCTGTGTGTATGTTTAGGAAGCTTAGGATCTTCACTTTCCGATAGGTAATGTAAATATGATTAGGTTCAATTTATACATCTTAAATTTGCGGCATTTTCGAATTATTGTTAACTGAAGTTGTAAAAAGTATGTTTTCCGGTCTTTAACTTGAAACGCTGCCAAAATGAAGCTAGATAGAGGAAAATTGCTTAGAACATTTTGTAGAGCTCGAAATTTCCTACAAAAAAGTCCGTGACGACATACCCGTACAGTGCACCGTTCAGGTGTAATAATTAATCAAAATCTCTCTCGCGTTAATTAGCTGTTACCTACCTATCGCGCATGCGTAATGGCCGCCTGCACAGATGAGTTTAAAAAATACTCCGATTCGAGACACATCGCGATTTGAACCTTATTCAATTTTACCTTCGAAAACGAGTAAGTATTTTTTTTTCTTAAATCATTAATTCACAATTTTATTAATTACCCCCCACTTAATAGTTTATATTTAAGGCCAATTGAAGAGAATGATATAATAAAGTTTATAAGTAGTCTAAAAAATAATAGCGCCACCGGAATGGATCATATATCGGTAAAATTAATAAAACATTGTCACAATTTACTAATAAAACCTCTAGTTCATATTATTAACACTATTTTTACAACGGGTTGTGTACCAGATCAATTTAAGGTTTCTATTGTAACGCCTGTATATAAAAATGGAGATACAATTGAAAAAACAAATTATAGACCCATATCGGTAATCAACAATATGGCCAAAATATTTGAGAAAGCGCTAAAAAGTCGCCTAGAGGAATTCCTAGAAATGAACAATATTATCTCAAAAAATCAATATGGTTTTAAAAGCTCTTGTTGTACCACGGATGCAATTTATAGACTAATCAATAAAATCAACTATCACTTACAAGAAAATCAAAAATGTATCTCTGTCTTCTTGGATTTGGCGAAGGCTTTCGACACTGTGAGTCATAAAAAATTATTACAAAAATTAGAAAATATTGGTATTCGAGGTACAGTGTTGAAGTTATTAGCTAGTTACCTGGAGAAGAGAAAGCAATTTGTAAAAATAGATGATAAAATAAGTCATGGAAAATTTATAACTATAGGAGTTCCTCAAGGTACAGTATTGGCGCCAATATTATTCTTAATCTTTATAAACAATTTATGCAACTTAAAGTCATCTGGTCAAATAATTTCATATGCAGATGACACAACAATTATCTGTAAAGGTGATGATTGGCACGAGGTAAGAAATGCTGTCGCACAAGAAATGAAAAAAATCAGATCATGGCTCGACCTCAATCAGCTATCCCTTAATATATCAAAAACTAAATTTATTGCATTCTCTATTTATGACTCAAATCTACCTAATTTTAATGAGATAATTATTCAAGACAGTAATGAAAAAATTCAATCCACTAGTACGATAAAGTATTTGGGATTAATGATAGACAAAAACTTGAGATGGTTAGAACATTCTAGTTATATAACAAATAAAATAAGAAAGTTGATGTATAAATTCTACCAGCTCAGAAACATTTTATCTAAAAAAACCATATTGAACGTTTACAATTCCATAGTTGAATCTATTATACGTTATGGCTTAATTATATGGGGTGGTGCCTATGATAACGCTCTAAATCCGATTAAAGTGATACAAAAAACAATCTTAAAAATAATATTGAAAAAAGACTTTACCTATTCAAGTGTTCAGTTGTTCAAGGAATGTAATTGTCTAAATTTGAAACAGCTACATATATTAGAATGCTCTATATTTATTAAAAAAAATTTATCCCATTTTAGTTTACCTACACATTTATATAACACCAGATCTGTTGTGAATAAAAGTTTAATAGTCCCAAAATGTAATACTACTAAACAACAAAATTTTATAGATTATCTTGGACCTCATTATTACAATAACATACCAGAATATATAAGAAATATCACTAAATTATCCAAATTCAGAAAAGAAGTAAAGACTTATATTTTAAACAATACACATATTATTCTTAATTTACGTAATTCAATAATTTATTAAGAATTCTACATGTTCTCCACTTCCTCCTGATTGTAAGAATATAGATTATATAAATTAAAATCATACATGTAAATTATTCTGTGGATATGCTGTCACTAACGTATATAATATAACATAATTTCATAAACTTACGAGTTTTGCGCACACAATCCTATTTGGGGATTAGGCGCAACTATATATACCATATAATTAAATAAAATGTATAACATAATGTATAATTATCAATCAATAAACAATAAAACAATAATTTCATGAAATAAAAAAAAAATATTTTATGAAGTTTATTTATGATTTTGATTAATTATAATCACTTCTGAACGATGGATTGTGCAGGCATGCCGTCAAGGCCTCTGTAGGGAATTTAATAATAATAATAATAAAATAATAAAATGTTTATTTGACAGAACCATGAAAATATACATATAACTTACAATACAATTTTATTAAAATTAAATGCCAAATAAACTTGGAGAAAATACAAATGTCTAAAAGTATAATATATACTTGTGTAGACATGACAGTGATAGTATAGACAATTACGATAAAAATAAAATAATATAATAAAAATTTTACTTAATACTTAATACTAATACCTAGTAGTCACTCTCTGGGACGCTACTCCACCGTATTCCAAACAGAAATTTTTGCTATACTTGAGTGTATACGCGAAAATATAAGAAGAGGGTATGCTGGACTACAGATTACCATCGCATCGGACAGTCAGGCGGCATTAAAGGCAATAGCCTCCAATAAGGTGTCGTCCAAACTGGTATGGGAATGCCATGAGGAACTCAGAATCCTGGGAGAAAGGAACAGAGTAAAATTACTCTGGGTACCAGGACACTCTGGGATATCAGGCAATGAAAAAGCTGACGAACTTGCTAGACAAGGATCAACTAACACCTTTCTTGGCCCAGAACCTGTGCTGGGTATCTCCAAAAGCACAGCAAGGGGAGCTATTAGCGATTGGGTCAAGGACAAACATAATAATCACTGGAGGAATATCCCAGGAAATCGACATGGGAAAACACTAATTAAAAGCCCATGTCCCAAAAGAACTGAAGAACTGCTCACAAAGAACAGGATTCAGTTGAGAACAATTATAGGACTTCTAACAGGGCATTTCTCTGTTAAGAAACACTTACATACAATGGGGAAATATGATGGCGACCTAAACTGTAGACTATGCAGAAAGAAACCTGAAACAGTGGACCATATCATTTTCAAGTGCGAAGCACTAGCTCGCAGGAGATATAATATTTACGGGCAGACCCAAACAGAACCGGAAAATATCCAAACTCGTTCAGTCACGGATTTGTATCACTTGATTAGTGGTACAGAGTTACTGAAGTGGGTGGAGTAGATTAACAAAGGGAGAGCACAATAAGCCCAGGAGGCTGCAGTGCCCTCGGTGTTTAAACAGACGAGCCCTAGGTGAAGAAGAAGAAGAAGAAGAAGAATACCTAGCAGTTTAAATACATATATAAATTAATTTAATCTAATAATCATGTGTATATAGAAATGATACATTTAAATATTCGTATGCTACTTTGAACGTATAGACACTTTCTGAATAGGAAACGCCTTATAAAAATGAGCCAAAGATTGTTTGTTTACTTTGAGCACAATACAAAATACAAAATACAAAATATAAAAATACAAGGGACAGATTCAAGATTTGAAGATTTGAAGATACATGCAATACCTATTTTTTATTTATTTATTTTTTAAATATATACTGATTGTAAACAAACTAGACAGAGGAGACGTAAGTAAGTAATATTCCAGTGTATTTTATGTATGGCTAATTTTTTGATATACCTACTTAATTTAGTCGATAATATTATGAATCTCCTGTCTGGATGAAAAAAATATGAAATTTTTAATTCGTTTTTTAAATGGATACCTTGGTGTTATATTCTTTATTTCTGTTGGCAAATAATTGTATATTTTAGGACCCAGATAAGCGAAGCTCTTTTGTCCAATTGTTTTGGTCATGAATGGCGGTAAGTACGTAATATCCTTTTTTCTGGTTTCATAAATATGACTAAATTTGTTTAGGTTATTTTTACTAAAATGATACCTAATACCAGAGTACAAGAAGAACAGTTGACGTGGATCCATTACTTCTCCTTCTTTATACAGAGCATCTGATGGGTAAGTACTTTCTTTATTAAATATAATCTTTAAAATTCTTTTCTGAACCATCATTAAATTGTTCAGAAAAGTTTTGCCGACCCCGCCCCAACCCAAAATGCCGTAAGTCAGGTGTGGTTCCACTAACGCATAGTATAAGGTTTTTAATTTTTTAATGTCAAGTATATCCTTTAATTTCTTAAATTTATATATTAGACACTGCAATTTTTTAATAATATGTTTAATGTGGGAATCCCATTTTAAGTGACTATCTATCACTATTCCTAGATATTTAATTTCTTTGGTGGTGTTTATGTCAAATTGGTTGTTGATGTTAAGCCTATCGAAATCGGGTAGTGAAACTTTATTGCAACTCAGTGGTAAATATACGGTTTTGTTAAAGTTAATAGTCAGTAATTTGTGATTAAACCAAGCATGTATATTTTTCATATCTGACTCAACTTTAGATTTTAGTGATTCCCAACTGTCGCTACTGTAAAATATTGCTGTGTCGTCAGCGTATGTAATTATGTCACCACTGCTTTGGACAGAAAATAATCCATTCAAATATATGTTGAATAATACTGGTCCTAATACCGTTCCTTGTGGGACACCATATTCAATTAATTTGTTGTTGCTTAACGCATTATTTATTTTAACACATTGGAATCTGTCGGAGATATAGCTTTTAAACAAATTCAAAGCTCTATCTCTTATTCCTATATCCTCCAATGATTCCACAAGCAAGGTATGACTGACCGTGTCGAATGGTTTTGACAAGTCTATAAAGACACAGAGTGATGGCTTACTGCTGTCCAAAGCAGTGTACATTTTTGAGGTAAGTTGCAATATGGCATCTTGGGTTGACTTTCCTTCACGAAAACCGTATTGCTTATTAGAAATTGTTTCATATTTATTTAAGTAGCTACATAATCTTTTTTTAATAACTTTCTCGAAAATTTTTGCATAGTTGGTGATCAAAGATATTGGCCTATAATTAATTGCATTCATACGATCACCGTTTTTATATATAGGCAGCACTACAGACGACTTAAAAGCAGAGGGAAAATACCCCATCTCCATGCACTTATTAAATATGTACGCCAATGGTTCTGAAATTGAAGATGATATAATTTTTAGAGTCTCTACTTTCAGGCCATCTATACCTGCAGCATTATGATTTTTTAAGGAGCAAATTATTTATTTTACTTCTGTTGTATTGGTAGGATTTAGAAAAATAGAATTCATTGTGGTTGGTTTTTTGGGGTTATAATTAGGATCTTTCTGAATTTTCTTTGCTAACTCTGGACCGGTACTGATATAATTGTTATTAAAAATATTTGTTATAGTTGTAAGATCGTTTATTTTTTCACCAGTGTCACTATTTATAGTACTTATATTATATTACATGTTTTTTTTACCGGTGTGCAAATTTCTTTTACAGTAGCCCATAAATTTTTTGAACTGTTTTTATTCTGTTCAATTTTTTCTTTATAATAATTAATCTTGGTTTTTCTTATTAATAAAGTTGTCATATTTCTATATCTCTTATACTCTAATTCAAGTAATTCATTATTAGGATTATTTAACAGGTTTTGTTTGATACATCGTATCTCTATTCTTAATGGATGTTATAATACCGTTCGTTATCCACTGTTTTCTTTTTTTAATTTTTAGTTTAAGAATTGTGGTACACTTACAAATTTCATTGTTTACGATTAATATAAATTTATTTGTTGCAGATTTCATGTCCTCATCCTGGTATATGCATTCCCAACTGATTTGATTTAAACATTTTTTTAGTTTGTTATGATTTATTATTTTCGTGATATTTTCGTTTTTGTGATGTAATTGCTTATTTTCAAATACTATCTGTAATAAAGTTACATAATGGTCAGAAACTGTGGTTTTTATTATGAGAGGTAATAGTAATTCAAGATCAGAAGACGTCTTTACAAATATATGGTCAATACATGACTTACTTAAATCTGTGCACCTTGTATAATCATTTATTGCAGATAAATATCCATATTTGGATATTGTATTTAAATATTCCAATGAGACTTGTGTGTTTCTAAGAATGTCTATATTAATATCTCCTACAAACAGAGAATAATCTGAATTATTTTTAAAATTTGTAAAAAATTCTTTGAGATTGTTTATAAATTCTTGCGGGCAGGATGAGGGAGGCCTATAAACAGCAACAATGGTAATATTATGTTTATTGTAAATCAGATTTACTTGTATTATCTTGCTACTATTTCTCAATTGTATAACTTCATGCGTATAAGCCAGTTCTGATTTTAAGTAAATAATTACGCCATCGTTCTGATTAAATGTGCCATTATTATATATTAGGTCGTAGCCTCGGTCGTAGCCGACTATTTTGCACATGTCTATGTTCTGGATTTGCCATGTCTCAGTGAGTACAATACAATCAAAATCAAAAGTAAATTGGCTTATATAGCATTTGAATTCATCCAAATTTTTACAAATACTCCTTATATTATTATGCACTAATTTAAAGTTCGAATTATTTTGATTGATACATAATATTTGATCACCCTCATCACAGTTTGCTACGATTTCTGTTTTTATTGTAGTTGTTTCATAGTCCCTAATATATGGGTCCATCCTTAGGCTAAAAGTAGTCTTATCTACTTGACAAACATAGAAACGAACTGATATAAAGTTACATGAATATCAGACACATAAAAATTTTAATCTTAAAAACATAAATATGAGATATACAGTTTAAAATATAAAAATATCAGATAACATGTAATATAATAATTTTAAAATTTGTGTTTGAGAAAAAAAGTAAAAAAATATATTATAATATAAAGTACATTTATAAAACACTGCAGATTAAAACGAATAAAGGGTTATTGTTGTTTCTGGGATGATCTCAATCTTCCACCACTTGTAGAGTTTTTTTTTTATTTTATACATTAAATAATAGATATGAAATTAAAAATTAAAAAACAATTTTATTTCATTAGCCTAGCAGATCTTTTTAGTGGATTTTCTGTAATTTAATGCTCTACAAAAAATGTCCTAAGCAATTCTTCTCTATTTAGCTTAATTTTGGCAGTGTTTCAAGCTAAAGACCGGAAAACATGCTTTTTGCAACTTCAATTAACAATACTCGAAAACGCCGCATATTTTTGAGATATGTACAAATTGACGTATTTACATTTTTACCTATCGGAAAGTGAAGATCTTATGCTTCCTAAACATACCCGGAAATTTTGAATGATTTGCATCTATCTCGCCTGCACTATTAGCTTATGTAGATAACATAGCGTTATTGAATATTTCTATAATTTTTTAATTGTTTTTATGTCTCTATTTTAAGTATTTTCTACAATAAAAGAAAAAGGATTTTGTGGATTTATATTTAATATTTACAATTAATTACATATACAATATTTAACATGACAAACGATTTTTTTCCTGTAAAACAATAATTATGACTAGTTTAATAGGTAAGTACTTTTTTGATACAGAACCATACAGGATCGATATCCTTCATATTTGTTATTCTTCTTAGAGTTTAAACATTAGGTACCTACCAATGTATAGGCCCCAACAGACAACAGACTGCGTTCTTTTTTAGCAATTTTGCCCGCCCGGGCCCGGGTAAAACTGTACGGGTAAAGCAGTCACAAAACTGAGGTGTGTGGCTGAAAACCATCCTTCTTGCTGGCGTCGGCGTTCAATATCTTGCCAACGGTTGATTTTAACCATTTTGAACGTGCTTGGTGCTCGGACAAGTCTGCCACGAAGGTAAAACGACGAATTTTATTAGTGTCGGGACTGTCCACGCCGTAGGGTGATTTCTTTTGTTTCTTCGTCCATCCGCAGATAATTAAATCAACCGCCTGGTTCTATAACTCATTTGGTAGAGTCTTACGTGGGAAAATTGTCTCCTTGTTTAAGCGATCACTCTTCAACCCATTTTGAACGTTTTCTGTTTGATTAATTATCAGCTAATGCCGCCGCCACCACTTGGTTTGATTGCTTATTTTACAATTTGCCACCGCACAATACATATTTATCAATAATTTAAACACTTTTTTTAAGATCTAACCACTCAAAAGCACGCCAAAATAATGAGGAACAATAAAGTACACAGCAAGAAACGTCACCAGGTGACGTACGCCAACTGATCGCTTGGCTCCTCCCACATGCGCAATATCATATCTTTATTTATTTGTATCATGTTATTTAGTGTTCTAACTTCGATAGCTCGAGGGGGTTATGCTTGTCTGAGATATTTACCAGGATGGGAACTAAAGTGGGGAGTAGTGGACTGTATCTTGGGGGCTGAAATGGGATTAGCTGTCTTGCTGGGGATTGTTGTTTAGTAAATTAAATACCACTTCAACAATAACAATATAATATTCAGTCTAATTCAATACAATTTTACAAATTACATTGTAACAACCATTTTATCTAGTTTATGAGGCATTTGAACTTTATATTTAAAATTCAATCATTGACATTGACTTATTATTTTTTGACTTATCTTGTTTTTCTTCACAGACTTCTGAGCATTATTTGAATATAAAAACTAGAACAAAATTACTTTACAACTCACAACATCCTCCCCCCCGTTGAAGCATAGGCTTTAAGGAGATTCATGAGGTAAAGGACATAACTTTGTTATAGGGCGAGTAAAAATGCCATCTTTTGTTTTAAGTTTAACGACCCGAACTCTTCCATCTGATCCAGGCATAATCTCTAAAATGCGAGCGAGAGACCACTTTAAAGGTGGTAGATGATCTTCTTTAAGAAGTACTACCATGTCTTTTTTTAGATTTTCCGTTGACTTGAGCCATTTAGGACGATTTTGCAATTGGTTAAGATATTCTACAGACCATCTTTGCCAAAAGTGTTGTTGTATTTTCTGACATCTCTGCCAAAATGATAATCTATTGTCAGGTATTGAAGTAACATCCCTGTCTGGGTATGCTGTGAGAGGTTCGCCTATTAAAAAATGAGCAGGCGTTAAACACGTCAAATCTAAAGGATCATTTGAAACGGAACAAAGAGGGCGAGAATTCAAAATGGCCTCTATTTGGGCTAAAACTGTCGTGAATTCTTCAAATGTTAAATTTGAATTTCCGATTACGCGGCGTATGTGGTACTTTGTAGACTTTATTGCGGCTTCCCACAGTCCTCCCCAATGGGGGCTATTAGGTGGTATGAATTTCCACTGAATTTCTTGGGTAGATAAATAATCTTGTATTGCATTACAATTATTTTGTGACTTAAAGAATGAATAGATTGCATTTAACTGATTTTGAGCGCCTCGAAAATTAGTGGCATTATCACTGAAAATAGCAACAGGATTTCCACGCCTTGCGATAAAACGTTTAAGTTTATGCAGAAATGCTTCAGTAGTTAAACTTGATATTAATTCTATATGCACTGCTTTAGTCACCATGCATACAAATAACGCGATATATGATTTAATTGTAGTTGCGCGACGTAGTCCGGATGTTTTTACAAGTATAGGGCCTCCAAAATCTACACCTACTTTAAGAAATGCTCTTGCTGCAGATACACGATCTGAGGGTAAAGAACCCATAAGTTGCTGTGAAGCAGCTGTTTTGAATCTATGACATATTGTGCACTGTTTAATTATATGTTTTATTTCCCTTAAGGCGTTGATGGGCCAAAACCTTAACCTGATATTAGCTAAGGTTGCTTGTGCGCCAGCATGGTGTAATTTAATATGTTCTTGTCTTAATAACAGTCGCACAGTGTGAGTTTTAGAGGGCATCAAAATGGGATGTTTCTGGTCAAAAGAAATGTCTGAATTGACAAGACGTCCTCCTACACGCAATATGCCATTCTTGTCAAGAAAAGGGTTTAACGACAGGATCGAACTGTTTAAAATATTTTTATTTAATTTTAATTGAGATATTTCAAATGCAAATTTTCTCGATTGCAGACATTTTATTATTGCAAGTAATGAATGTTCTAACTCTATAACAGCAAGAGGGCCATTTAATTTTACCGATTTAGATTTGGCGTTATTAGTGAATCGTAAGCAATATGCAATGGAGCGTTGTAAATGCGAGAATTTGGAGAAATTTGAGAAAAGAGAGTCATCACCTAATTTGATGAGGGTATGAGTAACACGTCTTTGTTCAGGAATTGCATCAACCGATTTTTCTGTCTGAATATCATTAAGTTCTAAATTATAATCGAGTAAACTTTTGGGTCCATACCACCAAAGTTGACATGAGTGTATATCGGAAGGATTAATTCCACGAGATAAATAATCAGCTGGGTTGTCCGTAGATTTTACGTGCCGCCACTGATGATTAGTGGTGAGTTCTTGAATTTCGGAGACTCTATTGGCCACAAAAGTGGTCCAACGTGATGGAGATGCATTGATCCAACATAATACTATTTGAGAATCAGTCCATAAATTCACCTTACTTATTTTGAAAGATAATACTGACAAGATTCTATGAGTTAATCTAGCTAATAAAACAGCACCACAGAGTTCTAGGCGTGGGAGTGGTGCTATTCTGGATTTGGAGCACAATAAAGTAGAAGATACTGTATGATCTGAATATATGGCTCTTAAATAGATAGCTGCGCCATAAGCTGACAAAGATGCATCCGAATAACCATGTAATTGTATTTCTACAACCATTGCAGAAAAGAAGAGATAACGTGGAATTGTAAGATTTGACAGATGTAAAAGGTTTTGTGCAAAACAATTCCATTTAGTGAGTAATTCCGTGGGTAATTGATCATCCCAATCAATTTTGCTTGACCAAATTTTTTGCATGAGAATTTTCGCTATTACTACTACTGGACCAATAAGTCCAAGGTGGTCGAACATTTGAGCGATGCACGATAATACGTATCGTTTAGTGGGTGTGCTCGAATTGCTCGCAAGAGGAATAGCGATTTTAAATTCGTCAGAATTGGGGTTCCAACTAATACCTAATACTTTGTTGGATGAGTTGTCTTTATTGATGTTTACATCTGAGATTTCCTGTATATCACTTAACATGGGTTTTAGTACTGACACTTCATTTGAACACCATTTGTGTAGCTTAAAACCAACCAAATTGAGCACATGTACAAGCTCATCGCGTAATTGTAATACTTCTTTGACAGAATCTGATCCTGCTAAAATATCATCAACGTAACATTGAGAAAGTATTGCTTTAGAAGCTAGCGGATAGTTAATACTCTCGTCATTAGCTAATTGAACTAAACACCGAGTTGCTAGATATGGAGCAGATTTTGTACCGTAAGTTACTGTTTGCAACTCGATACATTTTAAATTATCGGTAGGGTTTTCGCGCCATAAAATATTTTGAAGATGACGGTGGGTTGGATTTATCAGTACATCATTTGTACATCTGCAATTATACGTATTTAAAAGTCCTAAATCTGCAGAGTATGTCGAAGAGTTCCGGTTGAACAGGAAATCCCTTGAGCATGATATCATTTAAGGAGACACCGGTAGTCGTTTTCATAGAGGCATCAAATACAACTCTTAATTTAGTAGTTGCGCTAGACTCTCGCAACACACAATGGCGAGGGAGAAAATATTTCTGTGGAGAGTAATTAGATAACTGAGCTGAATCGAAAGGTATATATTTCCCATGACCGAGAGTTACATATTCATCTATAAAATTATTATATTGAGCAAACAAGTTTGTATCTTTTAATAATCTTCTTTCTAAAGAGTAGTACCTGCGAAGAGCAGAATTGTACGAGTCACCTAACTTTGAGTGTTCTGTTTCATTTAGTAGCGGTAAGTTTACTTGGAAGGCTCCGTTTTCAATGCGTTTTGTAGAATCTAGAAATATTTTTTCACATAATTTATCTTCAGGTGATAGAAAGCGTTTAGTTTCCTCTAATTGCCAAAATTTAGGAATTAATTCATTCACATCCTAAGAATGTCAGAATAATGTGACATTTAAATTTGTGACATAATTTTGAGTATAAACAGGGCCACCAATTAACCAACCAAGAGCGCTATTTTGTAAAACCGGTAATTTAGGTCCTAAGCGAATGAGACCAGGGTTTAATAATTCGAAATAAAGATCTGCACCTAGCAGCATGTCAATTTGGTGTGTAAAATAACGGATCTGCCATTTGTAAGTATTTGGGAATGTTGAATTTGCTCGTGTCGACCATTGCATGTGGTAAAGGACATGTTATCTTATCTAGAATAGCACACGATGCCTTAATTCTAAAATTAGTATCCGTACTAGATTCAATTACTACATCTACCATCTGTTCGATTCGAGTTACTTTATTTGTTATACCTGCAATTTTTAAAAATTGATTATACCCTCTTATTTTCAACTTTTTAAATAAATCTGCAGTTATAAATGTAGTTTGTGAAGCTGAATCGAGTAAAGCGCGTGCACGAATTTTTTCCCCATTAATGGAATATAAGATGATACTAGCGGTTGCTAACAATACTTGAGATTGTGCACCGTGTGTAACTAAAGAGGTACAGGATTTATCGGAAATGCTACACTAGCATCTTGTATGTTTGAATTAGGAGTCATGCTCTGAGAAGGATTATTTAAGTTCATGGGTATATTTTGAGATTCAAAATTAGTAACGCTGCTACAAGAAGTTAACTGTGAGGGTTCTACTGCATCTTTATGCAATAGAGTATGATGTTTTTTAGAGCACGCTCTGCAGTTGCTAGATTTGCATTCTGCTACGCCATGACGCGTTCCAAAACAATTAAAACATAATTTGTTATTTTGTACAAATTGTCTTTTTTGCATATCTGTAAGACTGGAAAATTTAGTGCACTTATAAATAGTATGATTCTCAAGCTTACAGTAAATACATTTCGCTTTTTCGAAAGGAGAATTACTAGAGATATGCGTTACTCTTGGTTTGGGTTTATGGTCTGGATTAAAAATTGTTACCAGAGCTAGACACCTTTTTTCAAGAAAAGTTAGAAAATCTTCTAATTTGGACAATTCAGTTGAAGTTTTTTGTAATTCAAACGCATTATGAGTTTGAAAATCCAGCTTCTGTGATAAAGTGTAAATTAATATCAAATCCCAATGCTCAACTGCTAATTTTAATGCGCGTAATGCATTTAAATGCTGCCGAATTTGAGTTAAAAATTCTCTTAACTGGGTTGAGTTTCCTTTTATTATAGATGGCGTATCTAAAATACCTTTAATGTGCGAATTGATTATAACGAATTTGTTGTCATATCTTTTTTTTAATAATTCTATAGCAATTGTATAATTTTCATTTGTTAACTGCAAATCATTAATTATGTTCAAGGGCTCATTCTTTAAAGAAGATTTTAAATAAACAAATTTTTGTACATAATTGTAGATAATTGTACATTTTGATCAATGAGAACGATAAATAAATCCATAAAAGCGTTCCATTCCTCATATTTTCCGGAAAATGTGGGTATACTCAAATTAGGTAATTTTACTTGACTACTTGAACGAGGGGAAGATTGTCGTGGCAAATTCTCTGTATTTTCATTCATACGAGACATTAGTTTTTGAATAGTGGTTTTGAGACTGGCAACTATAGAAAAATAACGCTTTTCAAATTCAATACGGTCCTGTACTTGGGTTTCATCTTCGTCCTCAATTATATCTTGAATTTCAGTGTAATTTTCAAGTGCCTTGGATAATTGTATTTTTCGTGCTGAATACTCATTTACATTGATTATGTTAGATTCATTTTCACGTAAAAATGTTTCAACTCTTGTGACTGCAGCTTTAGCACGGGCACGTTTTCTAATATAAGCATCCATAATTGTATAAATGAGTTTTCAGAGAAATAGTTAACTATTGAATCTTTGCAGTATTAACTATTACTACTACTAAATTGACAGAGACTATATATTTTATATAAAATAAGTGACGTTTCCAATGTCAAACGGAACTATAGCTATTAACATATCTAGGAATGTTATGACTATCATAACTGCCGCAGATGTCGGTTTGAAATCCGAGCTCGTAGAGCGAGGATTTTAAGACATCTAAGGCTGTTATGATTCATAACATCCGTGATATGTTCAATAGTTTATCGGTTTCAGAAAATAAAGACATTATTAATAGATATTACCTTTTGATATTCTCTTATTAATAACGTTTTCATTTCATTAGTTGGTCAAGTCAGTATGGGTTGATTTGTCGCCATGGTTACAGTTATATTTTGTTTGTTTTTATTTGTTACCTTCTTTCATATTACATAAATGTTTACATTTTTAATGTCACAACGGCTACATAAAAATGGACCTTGGATTTCCTGAAAATACATTTCAGTTGGATTTCAGTACTTAATTATTATTGTTTGGAGTTTTCTGTCTGTTTGTATTAATAAATAGCCCTATATTATAGTTTCATTATTTATTATTTCATCTGTTGACAGTTATTGACAGATCTGTATTTGTAATATTATTACCGTACAAGTTTTAAATATAACTGTACAACTTTAGTTATGACTTGTTTACCAGCCTACTTTTGCATATGTAAACAAAGGATTAATATCCTGAAACCGATAAAATATTTAATTGATGAAAGTGTTTACTTTTCAAACTGCAATTATGTACCTATTCACTAAACTAATAACAAAGATTAAATGCATGGATCTGACCTTGATGCTTGCTAGTGTTTGTAACCAATGACAAAGGGTTTTTGCGCCTACAATCTGGGGACTTTCACCTTTCTGCGGAATATTTATCTTCTTTTTGGTGAAAATTGTTCATCGGATGGAACACTGGGATGAAAGGGACAAATTTCTTTCTTGAGATGAAAACTGCGTTCCATTGTTGACTAACGGAGAGCATTGACGGCAAAAATTCCTGGATGATCTGGCTGACGGCTCGTATTGTCCAAATTTATGTTCTAACTTCGATAGCTCGAGGGGGTAATGCTTGTCTGAGATATTTACCAGGATGGAAACTAACGTGGGGAGTAGTGGACTGTATCTTGGGGGTTGAAATGGGATTAGCTGTCTTGCTGGGGATTGTTGTTTAGTAAATTAAATACCACTTCAACAATAACAATATAATATTCAGTCTAATTGAATACAATTTTACAAATTACATTGTAACAACTATTTTATCTAGTTTATGAGGCATTTGAATTTTATATTGAAAATTCAATCATTGACATTGACTTATTATTTTTTGACTTATCTTGTTTTTCTTCACAGACTGCTGAGCATTATTTGAATATAAAAACTAGAACAAAATTACTTTACAACTCACAACATTTAGTAATAATTCGATATTGTTTATTGCTTGTATATGTTAATAACTTAGATTATGTATTAATAAAGCACCATTTTATCCTATTTGACATGACAATTCCCAGAGTACCTATGTAATAACCGAGGTAATAACTAAATAAGGGCCGGTTTTTCAATGCAGGGTCAAAAGTGATAGTTAGTTACCTGAAAGTTAAGGATACCCTTCAGACAAAGTGATAGTTAAAATTGGAATCGTTTATCAAGCATATCGTTTTCTGTTAGTTAGTTATCTTTTAGTTTATAAAAATTTCTTTAAGGTTGGCAGCACTAAAATTTCAGCAAAGCTTTTTGATTGGTTACCTAATCTGTGAGTTACATTTGACATTTGTTGACATTTCGATTCAAATAACTTTTTAACCGTAAGAACATATTATGATGGAAAGCGCGAATAAAAAAAAGCGAAGTGCAAATTTTAGTAATGCAGAGAGGCAAAAGTTATTGCGCATTACAAACAATTATAAACACATTTTAGAAAATAAAAGAACTGACGCCATAACTTGGCGACAGAAAGAGGAAATCTGGAAAAAAAAAACATATCTGGAATTCTAATACTACTGGCTTGGTAAGTACCTATGTATTATAATTTCCTAGAAATTATTACATTTTTAAATGGTAAAGCGCCTTATGCCAGCATGTAGATAGATTATTTTTTATTTAAAAAGAAGTAGTGTTACACAAAGTAGGTTTATTGACAAAATGAATAAAATAATAATTTTTAATTTTTATTGTAGCCCCGTTCTGCAAAGCAGCTGAAAGACAAGTACAATGGGATTAAAAAGGAGATAAAGAAACGGTATAGTCATCATAGGTGTTATGTGTCGGGTACAGGAGGTGGAAAATATGTGCCACCTCCTGAACCTCCTACAGAAGAAGAAAAGGAGCTAGCTACAACTATAGCCCTTAGTGTGCAAGGATTAAATACTTTCCAAGATTCAGATGGTTTAGCAGGTGAGAAAATATAGTCGTATAGTTTTGCAAGTAGTAGTAGGTAAAGTAAATTTATGATTGTTGGTCAATACTTTTTTGCTTTTTGAAAAATTATAATCAGAGCCTTTGGCATTGTGCATCATTATGTACTTAATTTTTGTGTACAGTGTAATATTCTATTTTCACGCATTCATTTTCAGGTATATCAGGAGTTCCTTTTGAAGACATTTCCACTGGGAATTGTGATAATATATCAGAAGAAGTTATCGACACGGATTGGAGTCAGTACACAGTTAATATGTACCAAACAAGAGTTCATCCATCACTAAGGGAACCCAGCCCACTTGTCATTGAGGAAACAAGTCCTTCTATCATTTGTGAAGCTGGTACTGGGTACAATGAAGACGACAGTAATAAGGAAAATACTAACACAAGTAGTAGGGCCACACCAGGCATCGATCATGACTATAGTATACATGAGTCACAAAAAGACAGTAAGTTTATTACTTATTTTGTACTCTTGGAAACCTTTCATTGTATTTTTTAAATGTATCATGTTTTGATTAAAGTTTTACTTGTAGAGGCATGGATAAATAGAAGAAGACCTATACTGAAGAAAAAAAAATGTATGTCATCAGCAGGAGCCAAATTTGAAGCCCTTGCAGAAAAAAAAAGTGCCCTTATTGACCTAGAAAAATGTATAGCACAAGAAAGACAACACCAAAATAAAATCGAACATGAGAAGAGGGTCGCAATATTAGACTTAGAAAAAACAGAACATGAACTTAGAATAGAATTGTTAAAATATAAAATACAAAGTACTGAATCTGGATGAATTGTATGGAATCAGTCTAAAAATTTTTTATTGCATCACTTCACCTACGCAGTACAAATAATATTTAGTCCCCAATGTGATAAGTGCAACTGTTTCTGTTGTGCAGGAATAAAATGTTATTTTTGAAATATAAAACTATTAATGTGTTATTAAAGTTTTTTATTAATTAAATTATACAGGTTGAAGTTAATATACAATTACAAAAGACCTGGAAAATAATCTAATAAAAGTTGGTCTCGAGCATTGCCCACATTTTCTCGCTCCTCCAAAACTTCAATGTTAAAGTTTTCATCAAAATTAATTAGGTTAAAATTTAATTCGGGATCCATTGGAGGCTGCTCTTCTCCCTTATTTAGAGCTATGTTATGTAGCACTGCTGTGGCTACAATAACAGATAAAGTCGTGTCCATTTTTAATCGCAGTCCTAATGCAAGCACAGGAAATCTTCGTTTCCAGACACCATACTGCCTTTCGACAGGATTACGAGTACGAATTACTAAAAAATATAATAAATATTTAGATGTCGAAGCATTTATAAAAATTCGATATACATAAGGCGGAATAAAACTCGATTAATTTTATAGGAATCACTATTAGTGAAACTTGACAGCATATAAGGTGATTTTCATAAAATGCCTAGGCAATTTATAAAATCCATGATTTCACAAATTTCCCGTAACAGAATATCAATTCCAAAAAATGTTTAACGTGAAATTTTTTTGTGTGTAAGTATATAAAGATAAACTTATATTTTTGTATATGTACTTATTTGTATTTTTTATACAGTGCGCGCCACCCGACTAGGAACACGGGACGGGAAATGAACGGTCAGCCGCACTCGATCAAGTGTCCTCCTTACGGGTGAGAATCGGATTGAACGTACAACAGTACAAAGGACGAGGCTCGATTGAGGTGCGTTTGCCCATTCATTTCGAGGTCCCATGTTCCTAGTCGGCTGGCGTGCACTGTATATGTTTATATGATTTTTCTTATAAATTAATCATTACTAACCTGATTCATTGTATAATTCTTCTACAGCATTTTGCGTATTTAACAGAGGCGTAATCATGTGCATTGTATTTGCATACCCACTATCCGCTACAAGAATTGCGTTAACGCCAAATTCATTATTCTCAATTCTGCGCTTAATAGAGGAATTGTCAAAAATAGTTTGGTCATGCGCTGAACCTGGCCATCGAGCCACAATGTCGCAAATTCTCAAGTCTGCCGATGATACGGTTTGGACATTAATTGAAAAATACCCTTTGCGATTTCTGAATACCTCAGCATTTTGTCCTCCTATAAAATACAAAAAGTTACATTGTTATTATTCTAACTAAACATAATTTGTGGATTCTGTGAACATTATATTTCAATAATTTAATTACATACCAGGTGACTGTATTTTAACATGAGTGCAATCGATTGCTCCCACTACTCTTGGCAGCCTAGCTTTGTCAAAGAATTTTATTTTAGTGTCCGAAACTTCTCTTGCGCTTGAGGGCATATTAATAACTTGTGCCCCCAAACCAGCTATCGCATGTGATACCCTCTTTACTATTTTGGAAACCGTACTTTTACTGACTTTAATAAAGTCTCCAACAGCCAGTAGCATATTTCCTGTGGCATAAAATCTAAGAGCCAAAAGCAGTTGATCGATAGGTCTAATGGAGTGGTTTCTGAAAATAAATTGTTTTTTTACTTTTATAAATTGCTCAACAACAGGTTTTTTACAATTAATATAATATATTTATTTTTGAATATTCATTATGAATAAAAAATATGAAAAACATGGTTAATTGCAGTTTGACTCAAAAGACGCAAGAAATAATTTATTACCAATTATATTATTAGATATAATACTTTACCTATCTGTTGGAAATTCAATATCATGTTCAATGCTCTCCAAAATAAATACATCCGTCTCTTTTTCTAAACGAAATCTTACGAAAAAGTCAAGATCATCCATTTCTGCGAAATGATCAGCTCTTTCCCTCACTACATAAGGTCTCCTCTCCCACTGAATGAAATCAACGAATTCCTCATCGTCATCACTTAGGTAATTAAACACATCCATTTTCACCAGAGATTTTCACTATAATATTTTGTCTGAGAAAATACAGAAGAATAATAAATATAATAATTGAGGTTATCTAACTTCTGCGCTTGCGTTATTTCCTTTATCCTTTGGTTAATTCGTTATCCCCGACTTGGAAGTTGTTGTTATCTTATCAAGCACTTTGACTACAATTATTCTCTTAACTGGACATTGATAAACAGTTTAACCTTTAGATGACAACTATCTGTCAGGTAAATCAACTTAACCCTGCATTGAAAAACCGGCCCTAAATATAATAAATTAACAATAACAAATTCTTGTGCTGTTTCTAAATCGTATAGACTTGGGTATTTTAAATCCCTACTTGCATGTTTTGTAATCTTCTTTCTATAACCTCTTCCAACACGGTGTGTCAGAAATGATTCCGACTCTGAGGACTCCATTTCCACTAATTTCTTTTCATACTCTCTAGCCATGGCATAATCATCTAAATAATTTTAAAATTTAAAATAGATAAAAACTTCGATTCTTTTCACTTAACAAATTCTTTAGTTATCTGGCACGCATACGCTTTCCACGTCATTTCAGGATCAACCATTTTTTTCATGGTATTCTGAACATTTTTTTGTTTTCTGGGAGACCACCTGCATACAAGTTGCGATTCATTATAAAATATCCATTTTCTTGGAGCTATTGCCAATTCGTCTCCCTGGTTTTCTAGCAAAAACTTACTACTGCATATTTACCCTAAACAATTAATAAGTATTAACAATTTTAAGTGTTCAAGGCAGGGGTATACTCTGGCTAACGAATGTTAGTCGTTGCGTCACGACTGATTGAATGTATCACAGACATTGCAATCTAAATGCTGTCTTTATTCAACGCGCACTGTTTATCAAACTGAAATAGGCCCGAACGTCGCCGGCATAACGCCACCTACTGAACAGAAATGCGTCTCTCGCACGCTATGCGTTAGACAAAGGTGGATGCAAGTTTGTCTGAGCGTTTACGACGCGGTACTGGTTTCACTCATAGACGTTCCTTTGTGTCAAGAATAAGCAGGCTATATTTTTACAGTATACAAACAAATTTGAGGTCCATATAAAATAAATTGTTATTTTCAACATCTATAAGATTAATTTTGCAGTTTTGGACAATAATATATTTTTTTACTAATATGAGATTGTAAAGGTATAATGAAATATTTTGTAAGTGGAGGATGACAATCATATCATCAACTTTTCATCGCCGGCACTGGTATAATCGGCCGCCTTGGCCCGTACGATCACCAGTGATGACGCAACGACTAACATTCATTAGCCAGAGTATAGATTACATTGCAGACAACATTTTTATTTATCTATAATGTAATAATGGCATAACTATAGCGTCGGTTACGCTATAACATCTTGTCGTACTGTATAGGAATGTGATTAGTGAAACACTTGCATTTTATATCTTTCAATTGTATCGCTTAAGTTTTTAATAGGTACTTATTGTATTTTTAAAACTACATCTTAAAGAATAGCACAATGTAGGTACTAATTATATGATACCATAAGTTCCACATCCGCTTAATTTTTATTTAACGTCATAAAATAAAAAAAAAGTAATGAAGAAAAACGTTTGTTTACTATGGTGGCCATCTTATACTATTAGCATTACAATGGCTGACTATTTTTTAAGTTGATTTTCTAACTATCCGACATATATTTATTAAATACTAATTACAGTCTTATTGTTTTGGGCAGTCTAAAGCATAGGTTACTTGCTAAATTAATCGGATGCTCTTGCCTGCTAATAAGAATAAGGCAAAACAGTATATGAAAAAATTGATTGCTAATTACCTACCTACTAATAGAAAAC